>PVIY010020892.1:0-43299 GCA_004026745.1 Myrmecophaga tridactyla
GAGACTAAGTGTCAATGGCTGAGAGATTCCAAACAGAGTCAAGAGGTTATCCTGGAGGTTATTCTTATGCATTAAGTAGATATCACCTTGTTGTTCAAGATGTAGCAGAGAGGCAGGAGGGAACTGCCTGAAAACGTAGAGCTGTGTTCCAGTAGCCATGTTTCTTGATGATGATTGAACAATGATATAGCTTTCACAATGAGACTCCATGAATGTGAAAACCTTGTGTCTGATGCTCCTTTCAGCTACTATATCAACAGAAGAGTAGAACATATAGAATAAAAATAAATAATAGGGGGAACAAATGTTAAAATAAATTTAGTTTGAAATGCTAGTGATAAATGAAAGCCAGGGGTAAGGGGTATGGTATGTATAATCTTTTTTTCTCTATTATCGTTTTATTTCTTTTTCTAATGTCTTTTATTTCTTTTTCTAAATCGATGCAAATGTTCTAAGAAATGATGAATATGCAACTATGTGATAATATTAAGAATTACTGATTGTATATGTAGAATGGAATGATATATTAATGTTCTTTTGTTAAGTTTTTTTAATTAATAAAAAAGTTTATAAAAAAAAATCATTGTCTCACAAAATTTTGAAGTATATAGCCTCACTGATCTCTGGGTGGCTAGATTGCTGCCCAGTCTGATGCATGCTGGTTTCTATTCCCTTGCATATGAACTGATTTTTTGTTTGTTTGTTTGTTTTGGGGGGTGCATGGTCTGGGAATCAAACCTGGGTCTTCCACATGGAAGGTGAGTATTCTACCACTGAACCACCTGTGCACCCATAAACTGGTTTGTTTGCTTGTTTGTTTTTAACATGGGCAGGCACTGGGAATCGAACCCTGATCTCCGGCACAGCAGGCAAGAATGCTGCCACTGCACCACTGTCACACCACCCATGAACTGGTTTTTAAAGCAGCTTTTAAGATTTTTCATTCTCCACTTGGGGAATTCCTGATATTCTCTCAAATATTATGAATTCCCAATTTAATAAGCCAAGCCCTTGATCTTGAGGCTTGCCTTTATGAAACATTTCTGCAATGGCAAAGCTAAGCTTACTGATAATTATGCCTGAGTCACCCTCAGAGAACCTCTTTTATGCTCAGATGCTCAGATGTGGCTTCTCTCTCTAAGCCAACTCTGCAAATAAACTCTCTATCCTCCATTCATGGAACATGACTCCCAGAGGTGTAAGTCTCCCTGGCAATGTGAGACATGACTCCCAGCAATGAGCCTGGCTCTGGCATCATAGAATTTAGAATGCTTTCTTGACCAAAAGGGGGAAAAGAAATGAAAAAAATAAGGTTTCAGTGGCTAAGAGATTTCAAATAGAGTCAAGAGGTTATTTTGGAAGCTATTCTTATGCAAGCTTCATCCAGATATTGCAAATTGCCAAGCCCCAATGAGCAGCATTCCTGAAAACCCTAAAGAACACCTTGGGCTTTATCTAAGACTCTGTAAAAGTTTTATTTAGTATGTTTATTTTTTCAGAAACTTAAAACCTCCAGATTGTTCCTATGCCAGATAAGCCTTGAAACCAAGAGGTACCAGGCTTTCCAAGAAAATCAACCAATTTCATTCCTCTAACCCACAAGCTTAACACCCCTTTGCAGCACGAAGTTAAATGGTCATTGCCCAGATATTGCTAATGATTTAGAGAATGATCAAATAAGAGGGAAGAGGTGTAATTGAGAAATTAGAATTTAACAAAGGATTATGACTATTAACTCATTATATAGATTTTTTAACTTTCTTTTATTGTGTAATATATACAAAAAAGCAATAAATTTCAGTGAACATTTTAACAAGTAGTTATGGAACAGATTTCAGTTTGTTATGGGTTACAGTTCCACAATTTCAAGTTTTTCCTTCTAGCCCCTCCAAAACATGGGAGACTGACAGAAATGTCAAATATTGATTCAGCGGTCATATTCATTTGTTAAAGCCTATCTTCTCTGTTATACTTCTTCTCTTTGAATAACATATATACCTAAAAGTAGAACATTTCAAAGCACATCACAACAAGTAGCTATAGAACAGATTTCACAGTTTGGTATGAGTTACACTTCCACAATATTAGGTTTTTATTTCTAGCTGTTCAAAGGTACTGGAGGCTAAAAGAAATATCAGTAAAATGATTCAGCACTCATTTGTTAAACCCAACTTTCTCTGTGTAACTCCATCATCACCTCTAACCGTTCTCACCCACTATAGGGGTATGTGTGGGCTATGCCCATACTAACTTCTTTTTTTTTTTAACTTTTTTTTATTGTGTAGTATAACATATTATATGGATTTTCTTTTTAGTTTCTAGTGCATTAGAAAAACCAGAAGGAAATTCCTGAAACTGATGAACTGTAATCCAGTAGCCTTGATCCCTAATAAAGATTATATTAATATATAGCTTTTATTATGTAACCATGTAATCATAAAAACCTTGTGACTGACACTCCCATTATCCAATATATGGGGAAATGAGTAATGAAATAGAGACATGCATGAAAAGAGAAAGAAATAATAATAGCTGGTTAGGAATACAGGGGGAAATGCCCCTAGTAAACTATGCGCAATAGTTATAGCACTACTTAATCATCTTTCATCAATTGTAACAAATGCAGCTACTGTTACAAAATAGAATTACAAACAAAGTGTTATCAATTTTAACAAATTTTCCATACCAATGCAAATGTTGGTGGTGGGGTGGTGTATGGAAATCCTGTATTTTATGCACGATTGTTACATAAACCTACAACTTCTCTAATAAAAAAACTTCTTAATTTTTTAAAAATAAGACTTTTCATCCCTGATGTAGTGAAATTTCATGGCAATATACCTTGATATGGATCTTTTTTCTTTATTCTGCAGATACTCAATGGATCCTTTAAATCTGGAGACTCATGGCCTTCAGTTCGAGAAAATTTTCTTGTTTTTCTGGAACTCCTGTTTCTTCAGATGTTCTCCAACATTGATTCTTAGGGTCTATTATGTTTTCTTTACCAATGTCTTTCTCTTTTTCTTATGTCTTATTTTAGGATTTTCTTAATTTTATCTTTCATCTCTTCTAACAAAGTTTTTATTTTATCATAATGTTAATTTTCCAAGAGTTTTTCTTTGTACTTTTTTCATTTCATCCTGCTTGTTTGTTTTATGAATACAATATCTTGGAGGAGGTTAAGTATATACCAGGATACCAATATATAATTCAGGTAAGGAAAGATGATTGGAATTTCCTAGAAGACCTCAAGAGGGGAGATTTGTTAGAAAGCTATCCACTTTCTTTGGAGGAATAGGAGAGAAAATGATAACCTAGGATCTACATCTTACTTCTAAAAGTAGTTTCAGGACTGCTCATGCTTTTGTCTATAGAACAAAAAAACTTTTTGAATTAGAATACAACTCTCATGTGTGGATTAGGTTGGGTTATAATAGGCATCAGACAACCTAATGGACCAGGAAATTATTTCTAACAAAATAAGACTTTTCTTATTATTGAGACCTTATCAACATCAAAAGATGAAGTTAGATTTCATTTTGTCTTCTAATTTTTTGGCTACAGTATTCCTTACCTTCAGAAATAACTCAGACTACTGAAAGAGATGAGAGTTATTTGCCCAGTTTTCTGTTTTGAGAGGCACTGAAATGCACAGTAATAATTGAGGTCCTCAGCCTTCCTCATACTGAATGATTTCCCTCAGTTTCTTTCTTGTTTATGATGCTCTCTCTTATCTGGACTGTAGTTACACTCTGTAGTTTTCTCAGTTCTTTTTGAGTTTTAGATCTTTCCTAAAAGACCATTCAAGCTGTCAAAATTTTTGTATCTTTTCTAATCTTGAATTAGACTCGGATTAATTTTTCTCTTATTTTCCCCGAAGTGATCTTGTATAACTTCCCTTTATGAAGCCCCATAACAATTTGGAGAAAGGAAAACACCACAGCCTTACCTTGCTTTACTAAGTCTTCACTCCAGCGGGTCAGCCAATATTTTCACACAAATACAATGTCAATGTGAAAATCAAGGAGTACTGTTTAAGAACAATAAGAGAAAGACGGTCTGACAATGGAGGCTGTCATGTGCTCTTTGTACACACATATCTCAGGTTTGTCTTTCCCAATGTTTGAGTCACTTCCTCTCCTGCAGAGTCACTGTTCTCTGTTGCTAGTTGCTTGTTGGCTGAGCATTAACACATTCCACCCCCTTCTCTCCACACACAAAGTTCTGGGGAATTTCCCCAATTTATAGCTCTACTGAGATGGTTTGTGACTCATTCTCTTTTCTCTCTAGCAACCTTTATAAGGGACACATTTTACCATCCAATAAACTTCCTATAATGACTTGTGCAGGTAACCCGTATTTTGGGTTTTGTTGTTGTTGCTGTTTTGGTCATTTCTCTTGTAGGCTTCTTATTATTATTTTGAACATAAGCTACAGTTAAGTCTAAAATCAATAATTTTGTTTTAAATGTCATTTATATAAGATTGGCTTTCTATTCTGCTTCCCAGATAAAAATATTTTCTTTCCATTGGGGAAAACCAATACAGGATGTTATTTCCTATGGGACAGTCAAAATTACATTTCCCATTAACTGCTATCAGTAACTGTCCAAAAATAAGGCAGACAACTGCAATCCTAGGAGTTCTATTTAGTATCTGTTTATTCATGGCTTTATTTATAATACTTTTACAGGAATGACAAAGATTGCCAGTGTCCCCAAGTTCCAACATCCAGTCTTTGCACTATTCTACAATGATAAGTGTTTTTTGAATCTTAATTCCAGGATATTTGTTTTTTTGTTTCATTTCATTGTTGAAGTTAAAAACTGTTACTATAATTAAATATCCTTCTCCTTTTAGAATTGAAAACCCACTACCAATATTTTTGACATGTTTATTCACAACGTAAGCTTCCATAAGGTGGGAAATCTATATGCATAGGTTATGGAAGCTGTATCTTTGTCTGTGTATTTAACTCCTATCACTAACCATGAAGTTAACTGACAGGATTAGAGAATTATAAGAAGTCAATTTTGTTGGAACATAAGGTGTGAGGGTGGGAATAGCAGGAGATGATATAGGAAAGACAGCATTAAAAAGCTTAAATTTTTGTTATTTTAGGGTTTGTAATATCTCTACTGGGAAAGTCTGGGCATAATCTAATTTATAAATCTAAAATTTAAATTAGATAATTTTTCTTAAGTTAAGGAAATGTATTTTGAAAACTTCAGATTAAAAACATAGCACTCTTACATAGATTAAGAGGGTTTGGAATTCCAGAAATACATTTATCATTATTTAGTTCAAATGGTGCTAGTAATCACACTAATACTGAGTATATGGTCTCTAGTACAGTGGCATTGGTTTAGCACCTGCATGAGTGAGCAAGTGGGGAGAGAACCAAACGAAAGAACGTGCTTCCCAGGAAACTTTTTGGTAATCTCACATTTAAACAATATATATATGTGTGTATATAGGAGATGAAATAAAAGCACAAAAGGACAGAGTCAAAATGTAGCAATATGCCTAAAGAATTCCTTGATATTATATTTTAAATACTATGCATAAAATATTGCTTCCTTTTTTCCTTCTTGTCTGCCTCCCACTGTCTTTTCCTCCCTTCTTCCTTACTTTTCTATTATAGTTGACAAAAGAAGGGAGGGAGGGAGGGAGGGAGGGAAAGAAAAAGAAGGTCAAGTTCTGGTTCATGAGGCTAGGTCCTGCATATAGTAGACCCCAGACAGACCTGCTCTCTTCTTGTGCATGTTTGTAGACTGGTCATTGTTAAATAGTGGCAATGAGACATGTTTGCCATGCCACTGTTCATGTAGATGACCTAGTCATTTTTATTTAATGGTGATGATTAATTTTATGTGTCAACTTGTCTAGGTTATAGTGTCCAATTGTTTGGTCAAACATTGGCCTAGTTCTTACTGTGGAGGTATTTCACAGATGTGACTGGCATTGATAATCATTTGACTTTTAGTAAAGGAGATCACCCTTAGCAAGGTGGGTGAGCCTCATCCAATCAATTGGAAGTCCTAAAAGGGAGAAATGTAAGATTTCAAGAAGCAGAAGCAATTCTGCCTAAAGGCTACACCCTCCACTCTTCCCTGGCCTCCCCTACAGATGCAGACTAAAGACTTCAACATCACTCCAACCTGTCCTACAGAACTCAGACTTGCCAGCACCCTCAGTCATGTGAGCCAAATCCTTACAATAAATCTCTTTAGATGTATATATATCCTGTTGGTTCTGTTTTTCTGGAAAACCCTTACTGATACAGTTTATTTTTCTTTTTGAGTTGTAAGAGTTCTTTTATATCACTTGCAGCATAAAAGTTCTTAAGTTTGATGATATCCATGTGGTGGGCTGAATAATGGACTCTCAGAATGTCTAAGTCCTACTGGAACTTATAAATATGTTAACTTAAATGGCAAAAGGAACTTTGCAGATATGATTTACTTAATGATTCTGAAATGGGGAGATTACCCTGGATTATCTGGGAGGCCCACTGTAATCATAGGTTCCTTATAAGAGGGAGGCATTAGGGTAAAAAAAATAGATGTGACAACAGAAGCAGAAATCAGAAAGGAGAAAAGGTGATCTACTGCTGGCTTTGAAATTGAGGAATGGTCCAGAACCAACACATGGAGGCAGCCTCTAGAAGCTGTAAAAGGAAAGGAATAAATTTTCCCCTAGATCATCCACAAGGAATTCAGCCATGCAGACACCTTCATTTTAGACCAGTGAAACTTCTGACCTACACTAGGGGAAGACAATACATTTTTATTGTTTTACACTAAATTTGTGATGTTATTACAACAGCAATAAGAAACTAATAAAATAAACTTTGGATTGTGTACAAATTGATGTCTGTAATAGTAAAAATTGTACCTACAACTGCATGATGACCCAAGTAAAATAATTTGCTTAGCATAGTTTTTAAAGCCACATACAGTAATTACCCTGGTGCTTCAAGGGGGCATGGTTAAAGATATAAGAGCAGCACAAATAGAGATGTTATAGGCTCTGAAACTTATTTAATTTGGTGCAACCCTACTTAAGAAGAAATACAAATTTAGGAATTCAAAATTTTCAGGGTCTCTCCCAAAATCTTGGCAGAGGTTCATGCAATTGAGTGACCCTAAAGCTTAAGGTTAAGTCTGCCTCTGCCCAACTGCAGATATGGCAGCACCTTCTCCTAGACAATCAGAAAACTATCACCACCACCCAAATACATGTCCTCTGAGGGATTCAAGAAGCCCTTTCACTGTTCATCTGAGCCAGAACATGGAAAATGATTTAAGTGATGATTTTTTCTATTGTCCTAAGATATTACATAACCAGTGCCACTCTAGATGCATTGGAGAGAAGGTAATTTATTACATATAATGGATGCATTTGTGCGTTAACGCTTAATTTCCTCATGGAACTGGTTGAGAAAGGCTGCCCTAACCTCATAACTTCTATTATTCTTTGCTGAAAATTTATAAAATTGTATAAGGTGATATATGAGAGTGTTCACTTTTGCTACTCTTCAAACCCAATTTCTGTGAAACTAATTTACTAGTCTATGCAATGGTCCCAGATAAAAGGCTTACTCAGAGTAGCCACAGATATGATCAGAGTAGATAGATGTAATCACCCAGTTAGCACTAGAGGAACAATATCAATCATTAGGGCTAGGGGTAAAGGTGAGGTCACAAACAGGAGGTGAAGAAATGCATCAGGAACCAAGGCAATCAGTAAAGAGTCTTGAGTCAAAACAAAGAGAAGGTATTGCAAACATGTTCTTTATGTGTGTTAGGCAAATGACACAAACATGGGCTTGACTGGATGGTCTCAGAGACAGACCATAAGGTGCTAATGACAGAAAATGCTTACTCCTCGCTTCTTATGTTGCTCTCATGTTTTTCATCAAGGAGAATAATTTTTTGATTTGCAATCATGAAATAAATATTAGTAAAAAATAGACAACCACAGTAAAAGAAGAGGTTGTAAGGAATGTGTTAACACTCTAAATGAGACGAAACAGCCTAACCTGGATAAGTTACATGCCAGATGCATAAACTCTAGTTACATATTAGTTGTGCCCATGTGGAAAAGGACATCCAGAAAAGATTCTCAAAGAAGGCACTATTGAGATCCCAGAGGATGAATAGGACCTTTAAGGGTAGACTAGGCAGGGTGAAGAAGGCAAAATAGTATGAACAAGAACTTGCTTGAATGAACAGTGATGTTTGATGGGCTATGAAAAAAAATGGATGCAGGGCAGGAGTTAAAACAAGTTTACCCAATTTTCAGAAGAGTCAAGAGAATCTATTCCTTTAATTTCTGAAATAGATGATCCTAAGGATTCTGAAATGGATTATTAGAGAATGTTATGTTCTTCTGATTCCCAGTATATAATATCTTGGAAAGATCAACACATCCTAAACTCATCTTTCCAAATCTGACACCTGACATCCCTTACAGGCAGTAGAGGACTATCTGTGTTCTTAGGAAGAAGGGTAGGAAAAGGCAGGGGAAAAAGGGAGCATTGGCTAAGAAGCTGAAATGAAATTAAACATAACAGTGGGCCTTGAAGCAAGCAATGAATGGGAAGACCATAGCAATGAGAGATGTTAAGGCCAGACGTTTGAGGAAAAGAAAAGGAAAAAAAAAATGCCAAGGTTCAGAAACATTAGAAAAAGAGTTACAGGAATCGAAAGCAGAATACTGTATCAAAAAAATATGGATCCCATGATAATAAAAGCAAGTAAAATAGTTTGGTATTAAATAGGGGGAAAGGGAGAAAACAGAGTAAGTAGGTCCTGGACCTACTGTTACCCTAAAACAGTGGTTCTCACAATGTGTGGTCACAAGTGAACATGACTTTGCAATTTCTTAAAAATACAAATGCGGAACTGGCAAAATGGCTGTGCCTGGGAAGAGGCTGTTTCCAGAGAAACTGAAAGCACAGGGCTGCCCTAAAGAAGGAGGAACAAAAGGAGCATCGGCAGGAACTCTCTGGACTGAGAGATTCAGGGCTCTCACAGAAGGAGGAGGAGGACGCTTTTATTGAAGAAGAACAACTAAGCTGTTGGAGATGGAGAGGTTGCTGAGGGAGCAGAAGGCACAAGAAGAATTCAGAATAAAGAAGGAAAAGAAAGATGCAGTTAGAAAATGGCAGGAAGAACAACAGAGAAAGTAAAGGGGAACACGGGAAGAACAGCAGAAAAAAGAAAGGGGAAGAGGAGATGCAGAAACTGCAGGAGAAGAAAGAGAGAAAGCTGCACAGAAGATGCTGAATCAAGCTGAAAATGAGCTGGAAAATGGAGCCATATGGCTAACCCCAGAACCACCCATGGATTTAAGAGTAAGATGGAGCAAATTGTCCATTCTACAGTAAAACAGAGGCATGCAGATTTGGAGATAGATGTTCATGTAAACATAATTTCCCAGCCTCGAGTCCCACCCTCCTTATCAAAACCATGTTTAGGATGTTTGGAATGGAGCTGTGCAGACGGGATGGCTATAAGCCTGATACCAGCCTGGAGTACAGTGAGGAGGAAACCTACTGGCCGTGCCTCGAATTCTATGAGGATGTGCTCCCCGAGTTCAAGAACGCGGGGAAAGTGATTCAGTTCAAGGTCAGCTTCAACTTGGAACCTCATCTAAGGGGCAATGTATATGGTCAGCACCAATCGGAAGAAGAATGCCAGGCAGCCCTGTCTGCCGGCTTCAGTGTGAACTCTGCCCACTGACCCGGCGGAAAATGTTGGCAGTTGGTGGTTTGTTTGAGATACAACAATGCCCAAGAGGAAAACACTACAACTTTCTCCATGTGCTCAGAAATCCTAACAGTGAATTTTGGGAAGCTAATAGAGACATAAACTTGTACCCAGATCAGACTAACTGGCGCCTCCCTTGGTGAGAACTCATATAGGAGAGAGAGACTGGGCACCCACCACGAATTCCGCGGCAGGCCAAGGAGGAGAAGTTCTAGCTAGTTCAGACCATTCTTACAAAAGAAGTGGGGAATCTGAGAGGAAAAGAAGTTACAGGAATAAGAAATCCTGCAAACACACGTTTGTGAAACGTGAAAAGATGCAGTTCAAGAAGCAGAGGAAGAAAAGGGGGCCGGAGCCCGAGTCTGAGCCGGAGCCCCAGCCCCAGCCCCAGCCCCAGCCCCAGCCGCAGCCCCAGCCCGAGCCGCAGCGGCAGCAGCGGGAGAAGAAAGCTGCAGCCTCCCGAGCCGGAGCCCAGCCAGAGCTCCTCCAGGTCGAGGGGCCGTGGCGGGAGGACAGCAGCTAGAAGAGACAGAAACACGCCGCGTCCCAAAGCCAAATAAACCAATCTTGTTCTGAAAAAACAAACAAAAACGCAAATGTTGGGACCCTGTCTCAGATCTACTGAATTAGAGCCTCTTGGGATGCGGTCAAGCAACCTGTTTTAACAAGCTCACCAGGTGATTGGAATGCACGCCAAAGTTTAGAATCACTTTAGAATTTCAGCTGGAATTTACAGTTTTCCTTTAATGGGAGTAGGGAATTCAGTCTAATTCCCAATGTAGTTTCTGTCTTGATCATTACACGGTAACGGTTTTTTTTTAAGCCATTCAAAATCTTTGCATTGTGTTTAGATTTAAGAAATAAGTCACAAATCCTTTGTTAAAAAGGCCTCACAGAAAAGAATGACATTTTCTCCTAATCATCAAGAGTTACAATGAGCTTTTTATAGCTCTGAAAATAACAGACCTAAAAAAAGAGAGTTTGCTGCTGATTCATTTGTACCAACCAATACAAATTTATGAACTATTTTATAATGGATAAAAACAGGTTCCATAGCACATCCTCTTTTTTAGGGCAGGAACTTAAAGAACAAAAAGTACACTATAAAATACAGTGGGATCTGATACGGGATTCTTATTTCTAGCCTAATAAATCATTTAGCAAAAGGCAATTCACTTGATATTTCCTTCTCAAAAACTATATGAGTCAGAAAGCGGAAACCACACCAGCTATTTCAACAGGAAAAAATGTAAAGAATTGTTAGCTAGTAGAATGGAATCACCTACTAAACAAATAAAGAGGTCAAGAAGTACCAGGTGTTAAAAAAAAAAATGGCAGCTACCTCTAAACTGTGGAAACAGACAATAAAAGAAAAATAAAGAATCCCAGACTGAGATTCTGAACTCTTCAGAGAGAAGGTGGATTCTACAGGAACATACAGCCTGACTATGGGGAGGAAATTGCCAGAGAGTGTGGCTGGCCCTAGTATGTAGAAGTGGTTCACATTTGCTAGAGGCTAGAGTGGGCTGGGGCTGATCTCTAGAAGTGGCACACCACTGCCAGAGAGTTTGGATAGGCCAGAGCTGCTCAGAAGCTCTACTGAAAGGAGATGATAGCCTCAAGGCATAGCTGGAACTCCTCTAGACAGGCCAGCAGCTGATCTCCTGCTCTGAATAATAATAATATATAAGAACTGGAATCTGGAAAGAAAGTGTGTCTTCCTGTTGCTAATGCCCTGCAGGGTCATACCAGTAGCCTCTACTGAAAAAGCAGAAAATTCCTTAGTGGGCAAAGGAAAATGTTTGCAGAGTCCATCTGCAGAACCACAAAGCAGGGCAAAGAACTGGAGCTGAGAGACAATAAATTGACACTTCTAAAGTCTACCCCTTGGCTACCCAGCTTCTATATACAATTCAACAACAAAATAACTCCAGTTTTATATCCAACAAGATGCAGCTATCCTTCACACAAAAAGAACATGAAGAAATTCTTACCCTCTTCCCAAAATGAGGAGGTACAGAGTTACAAGAATTATTGTAATTACTGTATTGCAATTCAAAGTTCTACTGAATATTCTATAAATTTAAAATTTCAAAAACTTATATATAAATTAATAAATGAAAGGAGAGAGCAAAAGAAAACTTTTAATATATACAAACAAATGCATACACATAATAAGCAAATAAAAAATATGCAAAGACTACAGTCATTGCTTCTGCAACTGGCCAGGAGGCTGTAGTTGAAATCTATGATTTCTTTCTTCCACTATCCATTCCATATTTCTCCTGATCTCAGGAATTATCTCATGTGGTAGGGAATCTTTATTTGGTGGAATGACCCAAAATATTCCTGAAGGGTCTGTGTTCTCAATAATTTTGTCTTTTTTTTTTTTTGATTGTTGAGTTTTCCATTAATTCAGGGCATAGAAATACTAAAAGGCTCTCCTAAGAATTTCCTGGGTTTCAGGTGCAGTACTTCTTGACCCCATGTATAGTAGCAACTCAGTTTCCCCTTGGTAATTGAGATCAATTAAACCAGCCAGTAGAGTAATGTTTTTTCTTCCTGATTATTTAGTAGTATAAGGAGCTCCAAATGACCAGGTGGCATTTTCATCCTCCAATTCCATGGAATCATTATTTTATCTTCCAGTGGAAGCATTTTTCTTCTGGGAACTAAGAGTTCCAAACCAGCAGAACTCAAAGTTTCTGGAATAGGAAGCAAAAACTCTGTAATTGGGTTATTAGGTATAGTTTTAAGAGAAGGCACTCCCTCTTGAGTCTCATTATCATATATTATGGAGGAAAGAGTATCATGTGACCGTCTCTTATTCAAAATGTATCCTTTATTCTGTAAGACAAAACTCCATATCTTCAGTTTTTTTTTCTCCCAGCTGGCATCATAACCGAGTCTTCAGTCAACCATTCTCTATTCAATTAGGCCAGCTACTTTTAGGCCTCTGAATTCATACATTTTTTTGAAATAGGAGACCTACATACTCATTTTTGGAGCAGATAATGAAAATAGTTTAAACCCAATGAAACATTTGAGAAGATGGATCATCATACTCTTATGGACCTTTCAGTAAATATAAGTTGAATGGATGGCTTGAAGTAGAAAATGGTTGAACACCTATTCCCCCAAAATTCACAGGTCAGTGTCACCTGGGAGGGACAAGTCTAAAGTGGTGAAGAGCCTCTTTAACCCAGTCCTGTATCATGATTCAAAAAATGACATGAATCTTGATATGATGTTGATGGCATACTCTTCAAATGTGAGGATGAAACCAAACAAATCTAGGTAATAATATTATAAGAAAAAAAACTATACACTAATACCCTCTTAAACATAGTCACAAAAATTCTCAACAACAACAACAAAATTCTCAACAAAAAATATTAGCAGATCAAATTCAACAGTATATATAAAAAAAATACATTCAACCAAGTGGGACTTATCTCAGGAAAGTAAGGTTGGTTCAATATTGAAAAATTTAACCCACCACATTAACATTCTAAAGAATAAAAGCCATCAGATCAATTGATGCAGAAAAAGCATTTGACAGAACTTTACACCTAGTCATGATAAAAACTCTCAGTGAACTAGGAATAGACTGGAACTTCCCCAACCTGACAAAGGGCATCCACAAAAAGCCTGTAGCTGACCTCCAAGTTGAGGAGCTTCAACCCAATATCATCATATATGTATTTCTCATGCACAAGAAATCCATATTTTATGAAGTTGATCTGAAAGCTTTCTCTAATAGGTGGCATGGATCACATATTTGCAAACATAATGCATAAAGAAAGCATTCTTTCCTTTCTTTCCATTTTCCCAGGATTTCTTGGGATAATCCTAATTTTTTTGGTTAAAAAAAAGGCAAAATACCAAAATGTAGTTTGTTCATTTTATCTTTTCACTCATTACAAAGCAGAGGTTTCTCAACTTTTCTCTTAAGGAAATGGCTTTAATTATAATTACAACATGGCGGGCCATGGGGGCTCAGCAGGCAGAGCTCTTGCCTGCCATGCTGGAGACTCAGGTTCGATTCCTGGTGCCTTCCCATGCAAAAAAAAAAAAAAAAAAAAACCTTTATTATAATTACAACAGAAAAAAGTAGTCCTGCTGAAAAATACCCCCAAATTCTCCTCACTGATGTCATACTCATAGTAACTTTAAAATGTACAGTTTGTGTGCAGAAAAGTTAATATAAATATACTACTGGCTTATGAACTAAAACTCAACATATTGCAATTTCAAATAACTTTTAAACATTGCTAAGTATTTCCTTAATAAGTGGGATATTAATGAAAAGATCCAAATTTATTTTAATCAGAGGGCTCTATATTTATTTGAAGTTTGTAATTGAAAGCTCAAATGATCTCATCAGCCTTATTAATATTTAATGGAGCATCACTATAGCCTGTAACAACTACTAAATTGTAGTTAGTATATACAAGTTTCAAAAAAGAAAAAAACTAGAAAAGGGGGTAAGTCCATAACTCCTATCTCTTATTTAAAAATAAGGTAAGTACTTACTTTTGTTTTCTTTAAGTATGTAAATAAAAGTTAAAATTTATAAGACAAAAAGAGGAGTTTTCAACATTTTCTAACATTGTGTGGAATAGCCACTGTGGGGAATACACATATCTTAAGAAACAGTTCTTTCAGTGTTAAAATATTCAGACTTCCCTGTGTTGAAGACCACGTAGTAAATCTTGCATTTTCTAATAAGCAGAAGAATAAAATAATATATTCTCTAATTAGCAGAAGATATTGAGTTTTCTTTTCATGATGGCTTAAAATAAATCTTACAGTGTGTTTAGACTGTACACACGTGAAACCCTGCAATAATGTAAAAGTGGCAGTTCAAGCACAGGAAAAGTGATATTAATGCAAAGCAATAGTTTTTCTGGTCCACAGCACTCTCACAAGAAGTACAAAAATAAAAGTAATGGAACTCATACTGTACACAACTTATCTTACACATAAGTGAAAAAATCCTCAATGATCACTGTAATGGGTTGAATGGTGGCCCCCCAAAAGATGTCCATGACCTAGACCTCAGACCTATTAATGATACCAAATTTGGAAAAAGGGCTTTTGCAAATGTAATTCAGTTAAGGATTTGGAGATGAGGAAATCATCTTGGATTATCAAGGTAGGCTCTAAACCCAATGACAAGGGTCCCTATAAGAAACACACGAGTTAGACGAACAGAAAAGGTGATATAAAGATGGAGGCAGAGAATACAGCAATGTGACCACAAGCCAAAGGTGCTGGCAACCACCAGGAACTAGAAGAGGCATGGAACATTTTCTCCCTTAGAGCTTCTATAGGAAATATAGCCTTATTGACACCTTGATTTTGGACATCTTTTCTCTAGAACTGTGAGAGAATAAATTCTGTTGTTTTAAGCCACTTCAGTTTGTGGTAATTTGTTATAGCAGCCCCAGGAAACTAACGCAACCACCCAACAGGTGCTTTCTAAAAACACACTTTCCCCACCCACCAAAAGATAACAATTTTAGTCTACCAAGCTGATGAGTAAAGCTGAATGGAGAACAGGGTCCAAGCACCAGTGACTCTATAATCCATCTGTGTTACCCAGAATTTTATTGTTCCTACATACAGGAGCATCACTTGTATCTGTGATTGTTTTCAGGAGTAATTACAGAGGATTTCTCTCTAATAAGAAGTTTAAAACTTATACAACAGCTTTTCCTACTTAAAAAATGACTGGGTTATTAGTTAATAGAAGATGTGTTATAAATGAGAGCCGATTCTTTGTGGCTTGGTACAAGTTGTACAATCTGTTTCAACTCACTCATCTACATCACTCATCTCTATTACTGAATAATTGAAAGTTATCCTCACATTTAGGCACTTACTGCATTGGCTTCTCATACATTCTTAATGCTGTATTGCTAATAAGTTGATAATGTGTCCTTATATTAGAAATAAATAATTAATCAAAGGTGCTGAGCTCAGAGAATGTGAGCTGCCAACCTTTCTTTCCTTCCTAAATATTGAGTTAATTATTTGTATCACTTGTGGCTGGAGCTGTGAACTAGAAACAAGTTTAGGATTTCTTAGACCATCCTCTGCTGAACACTGGATACAAATTTGTGGGAAACTCCTTCTGGAAATGAATTAATTTTATCAGAAAAGACAAGTTTATAGGCATGTTTATAGTGCTTGCTAAGAAATATTCCCAACACACAGTTATTGCTAAAACCTGAGGCATTCTTGGTCTTTATCTACATACCTTTTATCATTAACATTAAACAGATTACCTCCATTCATCCACACAGTTTGTCCACAAAGATTTGATGCATGCCTACTGTAGTATACTATCCATGTTAAGTTCCCTAGAAGCAGAGAATGAGATGGGTATTCTTGTTTAAATGATTAGTTAAGGGAGTGCTCTCAGGAGAACGGCAGTGAGGGAGGCAGAATGGTGAAGGTGAAAAACCAACTCAATGACCATATTGTCTCACTTGGACATTAGCTTCAATCTAGCCAGGTGGGAAACTTTGGATCACACATTGCACCACTGGCCCCGCTTTGAGGGAAGGGGGGCAAACTTTTGTGCCATATGTCAGTTATTATTGGATGGAGGCTGTAACCTCAAGGGTGTAGCTGCTCCATCTCCTGTTCTGCTGACGGGAATAGAATAATTCCCTTAAGATGGGGGCAGCCATGAAATACTTATAACAGCAGCTACATATAACAGACAAGGATAGGCACAGCAGCTTAGGTTGGTGGGCAAGTCGGGGGAGGAAATTCACCAATAGCATCCACTGCATGACTGTATTTGATACAATCATGACTTATTAAATTTTTGGAGGCAGAAAGTACCTTAGAGATAATTTAAGAAATCACCACTCATTTTCCACATAAGAAAAACTGAGTTTCAGGGATGCAGTCACCGAAGTGCCAAATTTGGGGTAAATTAGATTAAAGCACAAAACTTGACATCCAGCCAGGTGTAATTTTTATTGTATCCTAATTCCTATTTACTTTTAGGATTTTTGTCTTTTGATATAGGTAACAGGAACCTCATTTCTAATAGCTCTGTTTCAGAGAACTAAAAGCCCTGTTAACACATTTTGGGGCTAAATGAGTTTTGTGATGGGAAAGAATTAATTGCTAACATACTGGTAATTAAACTTCCTTTTTTCCAATTAGCTTAAGAAGAACTAAGAATTCAACATCAAAACTAAGATGAGAATGGAAATAAAAAAGCATCCCCAAACTGAAGATAGGAATAATAAACAAGAGATCAATTTTTTCCTACCACAAGTGACGAGGCAGAAAAACCCTGGGCTGGGCTAATGCCCAGAAATGGAAGGGCTAAAAGAGATGTCTTAGCATAAGATATTTTTTTTTTTGTCTTTTTTAACATCACTAAGTATTTTCAACACCTTTTAACCACTTTTTATTTCTTAACAGAAACTAACAGGCAGGATTCTATTTTCAACTATTTAGAATTGACATAGAAAAAAACCAAATAGATATTTTCCTTTTCTTTTAAAATGTCCTGTCTTTAGCAACTCTGGAATTATATCAAATAGCCAATATATGAGAGTTATAAATTCTGCTTAATTTGTCAATTTGTTTAGCTCAGGAGTTCTCAACCAGTGCTTCTTGGATGCCTAAAGGTTCTATAGATAGAATTCCAATTTGAATCAGTAAAATATATATATTATATATAAACATATATATAATATATATATTTGTTTATTTTCAGTTATGTCTAAGTTAAGAATGCTGGCAAAAATCATAGTCCCTGTGACCTTGTCAACCATAGAATGCACAGATACTTTCACATCAAAGTCAAGTTGTTGCAGGTATCTCAAGATATCCTTTATGCTCATCACCCCCTCAAAAATATGGTAGTACTTAGGTCTCAGCCTTGCCGCCCATAGACACTCATCCACTGGAACTGGCCAAAGAGAATGCAACACTGGGCCATCAAATGTTGAAGCTATGTATCCTTGTAATAGGTATTTTATTGGCTCATGAATTAGTATCTAGAATATAGGTTAACAGGAGATAGAATGAGGGTAGAGAATGAGGAGCTGATGTTCAATTTGTGAAGAATTTTTAATAAGGGGAATTACAAATGTTTGGAAGTGAATAAAGGTGAGGGTGCAACAGTATCATCAGTGTAATTAACAGCACTGAATTGTGTCGGTGTTGTGGTTGGAAGGGAACATTTAGGGTCATGTATGTCACTAGAAAGAAAGCTAGAGGATAAAACATGGGAATGTATAACTCGGTGAACTCTGTTGTGAATGATGAATGTAGTTAAGGTACAAATGTAAGAATGTTCTTGCATGAACTAGAACAAATGTAGGCCACTATTATAAGGTATTGATACTAGGATGGTATGTGGTAAAAATATACCTAATGCAAACTATGGACTACAGTTAACAGTAATATTTCAATATTCTCTCATCAATTGTAACAGAGATACCACACCAAGGCTGTGTCAATAATAGGGTTTTTATTTTTTTGAGAGCAAACCTTTCAGATGGTGTATTCGTTAGGGTTCTCTAAGAGAAACAGAATCAACAGGGAACACTCACAAATATAAAATTTATAAAAGTGTCTCACGTGACCGCGGGAATGCAGAGTCCAAAATCCGCAGGGCAGGCTGTGAAGCCGACAACTCCGATGGGGGGATGAACTCCACAGGAGAGGCTCGCCAGCTGAAGCAGGAATGGAACCTGTCTCCTCTGAATCCTCCTTGAAAGGCTTCCTATGATTAGATTAAGCATCACTCATTGTAGAAGACACTCCCCTTGGCTGATTACGAATGGAATCAGCTGTGGATGCAGCTGACATGATCGTGATCTAATTCTATGAAATGTCCTCATTGCAACAGACAGGCCAGCACTTGCCCAACCAAACAGGTGCCACAACTTGGCCAAGTTGACACATGTACCTGACCATGACAGATGGGTTGTATGGTGTATAAATAAAACTGCTTTAAATGAAAGAAAGAAAACAGCTTTGAAAAATTTTGGTATTTCTTCAGAGAAGCCAATCCATTTTTTTTGTTAAGCAAGCTATGGAAATTTTAAATTATATTTATGATAATACATTTTTGAGAATCAGGATTAGCAAATCTGTAACCAAAACAAACAAACAAAAAATTGGAAGCCAATTGAATGACCTGTATGACTTGAATATTCCCTAGTCAAAGAAAGTATGTTTTCCCCCTTTATAAAAGCCAGCCCATTTCTGATATATTGCATTCTGGCAGCTTTAGCAAACTAAAACAGATTTTGGTACCAGACAAGCAGGGTGCTATGGTTTGCAAATACCAAGCATGTTAGAATGGTTTTTTATATGGTTAGGGGAAAGATTCTGGAGGAACTGTGAAGTGATGAATAGGAAGGACCTGGATTGCTTTGAAGAGAATATTGATAGAAATATGGACACTAAAGTTTCTTCCAATGAGGCTTTAGACAGAAATGATGCATGTATTTTTGCAAACTGTAAGGAAAACAATCCTTGTTTTAAAATGGCAAAGAATTGGAAACATTGACTACTGGTGTTGGATGGAAGGCAGAATTTAAAAGTGGTGGGCTGGGGTACTTAGCTGAAGACATTTCCAAACTAAATGTGGAAAATACAGCCTAGCTTCTCCTTGCAGCTTGTCCCATTATTGGGAAAATTGGGGAAATTTGCATGAGGGCCGTATGTAAAATAATAGTACTTTGTCAATGTTAGTGTCCTAATTTTGGTAATTTTATGTTGGTTGTGTAAGAAAATGTCCTTGGTTTTAGAAAATGCACACTGAAGAGCATAGTAGTAAAGAAGCATCACATCTGCAACTTACACTTTTTTACATTATTTACTTTTTTATTGTTACATATTCACATGTCATGTAATTATCCAAAGTTTACAATCATGGTTCAAAATTATCATTGTATAACTGTGCATTTATCATCACAACCATTTTTTTATGAAAAATAACATGTACGCAAAAATGCAATAAATTTCAAAGCACATCATAACAATTACTTGTAGAACAGATTTCAGAGTATGGTATGGGTTACAATTCCAAAATTTTAGGTTTTTAATTCTAGCTGCTCTAAGATTCTGGAGATTAAAAGAAATATCAATACAATGATTCAGCAATGATTCTCATTTGTTAAACCTTAATTTCTCTGTATAACTCCACCATCAACTTTGATCTTTTCCCCACTCTTTGAGGGTATTTCAGTTATGCCCATTCTAACTTCCTCATGTTGGAAGGGGCTGTTGAAAATATGGTATAGGGGGATGGAACTAGTTGATGTTCTAGAGAGACTGATCCCTCTTCATTTCAGGACTTCTCAGTTCCAGGGACCCATCTGGAGGTTGTAGGTTTCTGGAAAGTTACCCTAGTGCATGGAACCTTTATAGAATTTTATATGAGATATGGCAGGAATGGTTTGGGTTGGAGTTTGACACGTTATAATAGGTAGCAATGTCTAACTGAAGCATTCATGAAAGTGATCTCCAGTGTAGCCTCTCAACTTTACTTGAACTCCCTCAGCCACTGATACCTTACTTCTTCCACTTCTTTTTCCCCTTTTGGTCAGGATGGGATCATAGATGCTATGGTACCAGGGCCAGGGTCATCCCTGAGAGTCATCTTCCATGCCACTAGGGAGACTTTCACCCCTGGATGTCATGTCCTACATACTGGGAAGGGCAATGGTTTCACTTGCAGAGCTGGGCTTAGAGAAAGAGAGGGCACATCTAAGCAACAAAAGAAGTTCTCCAGAAGTAACTTTTAGTCATCCCTATAGGTAGGCGAAGCTTCTCCACTACATACATTAGCTTCAAAAGAGCAAGCCTCATGACCCAGATCTTGGCCTATAGATTGTGGTATCCCTAATGTTTGACACAGTATCAGGGATTTCCCCAGTGATAAATTTTCATAGTTTCATATTTTCATTTTCCCATCCCTCAAGAGACTTTGCCAAACTTTTTGATTATCTGCTTACTATATTCTGGGATGTATCCAGGCTTTACACTAAACTATGTAGGATTAAACACCCTCATTCTTATTCTGGGCTCCCTTTGTTTTGGATTGTTTAAATGATCTAGTCACACAAGTTCAATTATGTACTACAAAAATTGTAGGTTCAAAACAACCTCTCAAAATCCAGAAATAAAAATTATGACTCAGGACTCAATGTGACTACTATAAGAGCTTACAATCTCTAGGTTCCCTCTATTCTGTATTATAAGCCTCTGATTTTACCTTTACCATGGTCATAAAAGTGGAATCATACAGTATCTATTCTTTTGTGTCTGACTTACTTCACTCAGCATTGTGTCCTCAAAGCTCATCTGTCTTCTCATGTGCTTCAGGATGTCATATCATTCTGCATAACATTTCATCATATACCACATTTTGTTAATCCACTTGTCTGTTGATGGGCACTTGGATTGTTTCCATCTTTTGGCAATTGTGAATAATACTGCTATGAACATCAGTGTGCAAATGTCTCTGTCACTGCTTTCAGCTCTTCTGGGTATGTACTGAGTAGTGACATTGCTGAGTCTTAGGGCAACCCAATATTTCGTTTCCTAAGGAACTGCCAAACTGTCTTCCATAGCAGCCATACCATTATACATTCCCACCAGCAGTGCCTAAGTGTCACAATTTCTCCACATCCTCGTCAACATTTGTAGTTTCCTGTTTGTTTGACAGTAGCCATTCTTATAGATGTGAGGTGATAATCTCATTGCAGTCTTGATCTGCATTTCCCTTATAGCTAATGAAAATGAGCATCTCCTTATGTGCTTTTTAGCCATCTGTATTTGCTTTTCAGAAACATGTCTATTCATATTTTTAGCCCATTTTATAATTGGGTTGTCTGTTCTTTTGTTGTTGAGTTCTGTAATTTTTATATATATATATACATGCTATCAAACCTTTATCAACATGTGATTTCCAAATATTTTCTCCCCTTGAGTTGGCTGCCACTTCATCTTTTTGACAAAGTCTTTTGAGGCACAAGAGCATTTGATTTTAGGGAATTCCCGTTTATCTATTTTTCTTCTTTTGTTGCTTGTGCTGTGGGTGTAAAGTTTAGGAAGCTACTTCCTATTACTAGGTCTTGATGATGTTTCCCTAAATTTTCTAATAGGAGCTTTATGGTACTGGTTCTTATATTTAGGTGTTTGATCCAATTTGAGTTAACTTTGTATAGCATATAAGGTAAGGGTCCTCTTTCATTCTTTTGGTTATTGATATCCAGTTTTTCCCATGCTCATTTAATGAACAGACTATTTTGACTCAGTTTGGGGGCCTTGTTGAAGATCAATTGGCCATAGATTTGAGGTTTATTCTTGCACTTTTGATTCAATTCCTTTGGTCAATACTTCTATCATTGTGGCAGTACCATGCTGTTTTGAACACTGTGGCTTTATAATAAGTTTTAAAATCAAGACGTGTTAATTCTCCCACTTTGTTCTTCTTTTTTAGGATGCTTTTAGCTGTTCAGGATCTCTTTCCCTTCCAGATGAATTTGGTAACTAGCTTTTCTAGGTCTTCAAAGTAGGTTATTGGAATTTTGATTGACACTGCATTGAATCTGTAGATCAATTTGGGTAGAATTGACATCCTAACTACATTTAACCTTCCTACACATGAGCATGAAATATCTTTCCACTTAGTTAGGTCTTTTTAAATTTCTTTTAGCAATGTTATGTAGTTTTTTGTGTAAAAACCCTTTACATCCCTAATAAAGTTCATTCCTAGATGCTTGGTTCTTTTAGTTGCTATTTTGACTCCTAATTGACTCCTCAGTTAGGTCATTGCTTGTGTACAGAAACATTACTGGTTTTTACACATTAATTTTATATCCTGCAACCTTGCTGAATTTGTTTATTAGCTCAAATAACTTTGTTGTAGAATTCTCAGGATTTTCCAAGTATAGTATCATATTATCTGTAAATAATGAAAGTTTTACTTCTTCCTTTCCAATTTGGATGCCTTTTATTTCTTTCTCTTGCCTGATTGCTGTAGCTAGAACTTCTAGTACAATGTTTAATAATAGTGATGACAGAGGGCATCCTTGTCTTGTTCCCAATCTTAGGGGGAAAGCTTTCAGTGTCTCTCTATTGAGTACAATGCTGGCTATGGGTTTGACATATATGTCCTTCATCTTATTGAGGAACTTACCTTTGATTTCTACCCTTTGAAGTGTTTTTATCAGAAAAGGATGATGAATTTTATCAAATGCTTTTTTCAGCATCAATCGAAATGATCATGTGATTTTCCCTTTTGCTATGTTAATGTGCTGTAATACATTAATTGATTTTCTTGCATTGACCCATCCTTACATTCCTGGTATAAACCCCACTGGGTCCTGGTATATAATTTTTTTAATGTGTTGTTGGATTCTATTTGCTAGTATTTTGTTGAGAAGTTTTACCTCTATGTTCATTAGGAAGATTGGCCTCTAGTTTTCCTTTCTTGTAGCATCTTTATCTAGTTTTTGTATTGAAGTGATGTTAGTTTCATAAAATGAGTTAGGTAGTGTTCCTTTTTCCTAATTTTTTGTCTTTTTGGAAAAGTTTGACACAGGATTGGTGTTATTTCTTTTTGGAATGTTTGATAAAATTTCCGTCTGAAGCCATCTGGCTCTGGGCTTTTCTTTGTAGAAAGATTTTTGATGGCTGATTGAATCTCTTTACTTATGAATGATTTGATGAGATCTTCCATTTCTTCTTGAGTCAGTGTAGCTTGTTCATGTTTCCAGGAATCCATCTATTTCATCTAGGTTGTCTAGTTTGTTGGTGTATAGTTGTTCATCATATCCTCTTAGGATTTTTTTAAAAATTTCTTCAGGGCCTGTGGTAATGACCCCCTCTCATTTCTGATTTTGTTTATTTGCATCCTCTCTCTTTTTTTCTTTGTCAGCACTGCTAGTAGTCCATTGATTTTATTGATTTTCTCAAAGAACCGACTTTTGGTTTTATTCATTCGTTCTCTTGTTCTTTTGTTCTCCCACCATTTAACTCTGGTTTAATCTTTGTTATTTCTCTTCTATTTGCTTTGGGGTTGGTTTGCTGTTCATTCTCAAGTTCTTCCAGGTGAGCAGCTAAGTCTTCAATTTTTGTTCATTTTCTTTTTTAATATAGGCATTTAGGGCAGTAAATCTCTCTCTCAGTATAGCCTTTGCCACAACTCATAAGTTCTGATATGTTGTATTCTCATTTTCATTCATTTCCTGATAGCTACCAAATTCTCAAGGAATTTTCTTCTTTTAGCCACTGGTTCTTTAAGAGTGTGTTTTTTAATCTCCATGTATTTGTGGAAGTTCTCAGTTCTTGGTGGTTATTGATATCCAGCTTCATTCCACTGTGATCAGAGAAAGTGTTTTGAATAATTTCAATGTTTTTAAATTTATAAAAACATGTTTTGTGCCCCTGCATATGATCTATCCTGGAGACATTCCATGAGCATTAGAGAAGAATGTATATCTTGGCGTTTTGTGGTGTGACAACATATGTAAGTCTGTTAGGTCTAATTCGTTTATCAAAAAGTTCTCTATTTCCTTAATGACCCTCTGTCTGGTTGTTCTATCTATAGAGGGGAATGGTGTATTGAAGTCTATTATTGTTGAAATGTTTATAACTCCCTTCAATTTTGCCAATGTCTGTCTCATGAACTTTGGAACTCCTTGATTGGGAGCATAGGAATTTATGATTGTTTTTTCTTCTTTGTGAATTGTCCCTTTTATTAATATATAATGTCCTTCTTTGTCTTTTATGATGTCTTTACATGTAAAGTCTATTTTGTCTGATATTACTATATCTACTCCTGTTTTCTTTTGGTTACAGTTTGTGTGGAACATCTTTTTCCACCCTTTCACTTTCAATCTATTGGTATTCTTGTGTCTAAGATGAGTCTCTTGTAAGCAGCATATATCTAGTTTAAATTTCTTAATCCATTCTGCCAATCTATAGACTTTAACTGGTATGTTTAGTCCATTAACATTCTAAATTATTACTGTAAAGGCATTTCTTGAATCCACTATTTTATCCTTTGGATTTTATTTGTCAGACCTGTATATTCTTTTCCCTCTTTCTCTTTTTAATCATTTAAGTTACCCTTACTGATATTCTTCAATTCTGTGCCCTCCTCCAGATGTCCCTCTCCTGTCTTTTCTTTTCAGGCAGCCAAACTCACTTTAGTATATCTGGTAGGGCTGGTCTCTTGTTGACACATTCTTTTAGCATTTGTTTGTGAAAATTTTAATCTCTCTCTCAGTTTTTGAAGGACAATTTGGCTGGGTACAGAATTCTTGGCTGGAAGTCTTTCTCTTTCAGGATATTAAATATATCATACCACTGCCTTCTTGCCTCCATAGTGTTAGTTGAGTAGTCCAAACTCAGTCTTATGTGGTTTCCTTGTATGTAGTAGATTGTTTCTCTCTTGCTGCTTTCAGGATTTTCTGCTTTACTGCAACATTTGACAGACTGATTAGTATGTGTCTGGGGAAAAGCCTGTTTGGTTTATTCTATTTGGAGTTCATTGGGCTGCTTTGATTTGCATATTTATGTCCTTTATAAGGGTTGGGAAGTTTCCCCCCATTATATCCTCCACTAGTCTTCCTATTCCTTTACTCTTCTCTTCTCCTTCTGGGACACTGTGCTGGTTTGAAAGGATGTATGTTCCCTAGAAAAGCCATGTTTCAATCAAAATCCCATTTCATAAAGGCAGAATAATCCTTATTCAATACTGTATGTTTGAAACTGTAATCGGATCATCTCCCTGGAGACAAGACAAGAGTGGTTATCAAGCTGGATTAGGTGACGAAATGTCTCCACCCATTTGGGTGGGTCTTGATAAGCTTCTGGAGTCCTATAAAAGAGGAAACATGTTGGAGAATGGAGACTCAGAGAGAGCAAAGATTGCTGCAGCACCACGAAGCAGGGAGTCCTTGAGCCAGCAAACTTTGGAGATGAAGAAGGAAAATGCCTCCCAGGGAGCTTCATGAAACCGGAAGCCAGGAGAGAAAGCTAGCAGATGATGCCATGTTTGCCATGTGCCCTTCCAGCTGAGAGAGAAGCCCTGACTATGTTTGCCATGTGCCTTCTCACTTGAGAGAGAAACCCTGAACTTCATCGGCCTTCTTGAACCAAGGTATCTTTCCCTGGATGCCTGATTGGACATTTCTATAGTCTTGTTTTAATTGGGACATTTTCTCAGTCTTAGAACTGTAAACTAGCAACTTGTTAAATTCCCCTTTTTAAATGCCACTCTGTTTCTGGTATATTGCATTCCATCAGTGTGGTAGTTAGATTCAGTTGTCAACTTGGCCAGGTGAAGGCACCTAACTCTGTTGCTGTGGACATGAGCCAATGGCATGTGAACCTCATCTGTTGCTGATTTGCATCTGCAGTCGGCTAGGAGGCGTGTCTCCTGCAATAAATGATATTTGACTTAATTGTCTGGTGCTTAAATGAGAGAGCACAAAGTAGCACAGCCCAAGCAGCTCAGCATACCTCATCTCAGCGCTCACAGCTCAGCCCAGGCCTTTGGAGATGCAGAAAGGAATCACCCTGGGGAAAGACGTTGGAACCCAGAGGCCTGGAGAGAAGGCCAGCAGAGATCGCTTTGTGCCTTCCCACGTAAGAAAGAACCTTAGTTGAAAGTTAGCTGCCTTTCCTCTGAAGAACTAACAAAATAAATCCCCTTTTATTAAAAGCCAATCCATCTCTGGTGTGTTGCATTCTGGCAGCTAGCAAACTAGAACAGGCAGCTAGCAAACTAGAGCAGACACCAATGATTCTTATATTTGTGTGCTTTGTTTTGTCCATCATTTCCCCAAGATTCAATTTTTTTCCATCTTTTTTTGCCATTTGCTCTTTTGTTTGATTGAAATCACTTGCCCTGTCCTCTAGTTCACTTATTCTTTCTTCTGCCTCTTCAAATCTGTAGTTGTATGTCTCTAGTATAATTTTCATTTGATCTACAGCATCTTTAATCTCTGTGATATCTTCTATTTCTTTCAAATCCCTCTTTATGCTCTTCTAGTATCTTTTTTTTTTTATTTTTTGCATGGGCAGGCACTAGGAAACAAGCCCAGGTCTCTGGCATGGCAGGCGAGAATTCTGCCACTGAGCCACCATCACGCTGCCTTTTTTTTCTCTCCTAAGTGTCTTTTTGATCGCCTTTTAGTCATTAGCTATCCCAGTGATTTTATATTAAAATCATTTAGTAGTTATATAAAAATCTTTGATTAGTTGTGCAAAGTCTGTGTGTTCTCCAGTGTTTTAATTTGGTCATTGTGCTGGGCTATATTTGTCTGCATCTTGTTATGTTTAGTGATCTTCTGTTGCCTTCGAGGCATGCAAATATCTTGATAGGGTTACTTTGGAAGTTAATTTCCTTCAGTTAGTCTAAAGGTTTATATTTGCAGGATGGCTGTGGGGCTTAGGGATGGGTACAACAGTGTGGTGATGGGTTGGAACACAGATATATGCACAGGTCAGGGATGTTAAACTGATGAGTGTGAGCATGGGTGCAAGGCACAGGGTGGTGGATGTGCAGAGTGGGGACTGTGGAGATGAGGTGCACTCAGGCAGGTCTTGGAGTGCAAGAGCAGGGTGTGGCATGGAGGACATAGTGGTGGGAGGTGGATGGGGGCTGAGCAGATGCGTGTGGACTGATGTGCAGGCAGGACATGGGTGAGTGCATAGAGCATGGGGTTTGTGGGTATCAGGGTGTGGGGTACATGGCACAGGGGTTAGGTTGCAGGGAAGGCAGGGCACAGGTGTGTCCTTGCACTGGGAGAGGGGTCATGGGGCCTGGAATGCAGATGTACGAATGTGTAGGGGGGGCATAAGTCACGGAGGTTGTAGGACATGGGTCAGTGGTGGGTGATGTCTGGTGGGTGTAGTCCTGGCACTGTGTACAGGCGTGTAAGCATGAGCAGGGTCAGGGTTATGTAGCACAGGTGCACCTGTGAGCACCTGTCCAGTGTAGTAATAGGGTGTTTGTGTCAGGGGGTGGGGCAAGGGTGTGCACATGTGTGGGACAGGAGGTTGGGGTGCCGGGGTCAAGACGTCAGTACACAGACAGTGGGCACTCGGTGGGGAGGATATGGCTGTGCTCTGTGCCCAGATCTTTGGGGCAGGGCCATGTTGTACATAGGTCTAGCGGCAGGGGGTAGGCCTGGTGTGGGTGTGTGCAGAGCACACAGGGGCAGCAGGCTGGGGTTGGACCTATGTGGGCTGGCGGTGGGTGTGGCCTAGATGCACAGGTTAGTGCTTACCCAGAGTTTGGGACATGGTGGGGTCAAACACTTGTACATGCATGTATCAGGGAGAGCTTTACATTGACTTATATGTGCACAGAACTAGGGGGTCCAGGTGGGGTAGCATGACAGTATGGGATGGGGGCGGGTGTGAGGTTTCAGGAGGGGCGGAGTAAGACTGTGCACTTGTGCGCTTGAGCGGGAGAGGTGGGGTTGGCTAGGACAGGCTTGCGTGCGTGCATGGGGCATGAGTGTGGGGTAGGGACATGCAGGAGAAGGTTGGGATTTGGGTGCTTGGAGTGTGTGTGTGGGGGGTGGATGTCTGGGTTCAGGTGCATGGGATATGGGGGGAGTCACCTGGTGGGGGCGGCATGTGTGAGGGTAAAGCATTCCCGGGGCTTGGCTTGCTTCCTTGTCCCTGTCTCCCTGTTCCTACACTCCTGAGGACTCTGGGCTTCCATTTCAAAAGAGGCATGTTAGGCTGCCTGCACTAACTGGATGGTCTCTGTTTCTCTTCATTTCAATTCTTCAGCTTTTCCAACCAGGACCAACCTACGTGGTGTAGAAGACCCTCCCAGGTCATTTATACCCTGGAATTGCCATGCCAGTCACCGTCCTGTCACTTCTCTAGCTCTTTCTTGGAGTAGGGGTGAACTCAGCCTAAACTATTCCACCATCTTCTCCTGCAACTTATTCTTAAATGGTTAAAAAAAAAATGCAAGTGTGTCTATGTATGTGCAAAGCAAGTATAATAAAAAGTTAACATTTGGAGCATCCAAAGAAAGCGTATTTTGGAATTCTTTGAGTTATTCTTGAAATTTTTCCATATGTATGAAATTACGTTAAAAGGAAAAAAATTAAATGACACTTGTTTAGTGTGCTCACTGTCAAATCTACCATTAAAAGTTCTGATACCTCCATTTACATTCCGCTATCAGTTATTCTTAGATATTGGTACATTTTCTCCAAAGGATTTCTTTATTTGTTTGTCTTTGTTGTGCTTCCATTCTCTTCTTTTATCTGAGTATTTGTGCTCTCCTTTTTGGTTATTTCCCTAAGGCAGATGATGCTGAGTTACAAACATATGGCCATTTTCATTTTCTGGCAATAATGTACCAAAAAAAAAAAAAGATCAATCACGTAGATAAACTAAAATAAGTTATGGAAATGTGGAACAGAATGAGTCATATCTTTTGGGAGTCAGGAGCTTTGGTTGGCTTCTTGTTCTATTGATGACCTTGGGAAAAAAACACATCATTGCTTTCTGCTCTTATTCTCCTCATAATCTTTTCCCAGAGCTTAAATTTCAGAGTGTTGAAAGGATTAGTTTATGATTATGCATCACTTTGAATCCCCATGATTTAAGTATTAAAGGAGATACCACAAATAAATATCTCTATAAATAGCACATGTATGTAAATCCCCTTCTTGTTATTTTAGTAGTTATTTTAGAACTGTAAAAGCTTTTCACAATGCTTTAAAGTAATACCAGCATTATCTTGTAGTATACTTTCTCGTGGTGGACATTGCATTAATTAAATTTTATTGAAGACAATGGGAAGTCATGCAAGGGATTAACTGCATCTTTGGTATTTTGCCTTTTCTAGATTGGCAGCACCTAAATTATCATTTTTTCCTTGCAAGTTTTTTCTCTACAACAGGCATGTTTTTGCCTGCCTGACATCTATTCACCCTCTTTCTGACATTGTATGCTATTTCCTTCAGAAAAAATATGCCTCTCCCAATTTAGTTCATATGGTTTAGTTGAGAATGGCCTAAGTTTGGTGAACCAGATATAGCGAATCAGAGAACACATTCTCAGTCACCAATGATTGGTTCAGAAATGAGCATGTGATACTGATAGACCATGACTCCCTCTTATGACTCATACTAAAATTATTAAGAATCAAATGATCTCATTCCACTGGGATTGCTGAACTGGGAGAATGTAATCCTAGTATTTCAGGTAGCCAACTTGTTACCATGAAGGGAGTCTGCTAAGCCTATTTACAACCCAGATGACAGCAGGGCAGAGAGATAAAAGTGACCTTTTCCAGATGGTTATATGAGCACCTGGATCAGCTATGCTTATATATATGTACCTAAGTTTTGGAAATATGGATCAATACACTTCCTTTTTTAAAATGTTATTGTTTTACTTGTGTTGTTTGGAAGGGTTCAAACTAAATCTTGAACTGCATGGCAGAGACAGCTTGTTGCTTATTCAATAACCATTCTCCCCTTAACTTTAATAACAACTTTACTAAAGACCCTAATGTCCTCATCTTTAAAAATATGTTTCTTGGAGTGAGACCAAAGTGAAGTGAAGAGGCAGGGGCTGGCAGCTCTGGTGGAAACCATGGAATATAACAGCCTTATGGTGCCTCTCATTGAGCTGAGCATGTTCTGGGGCTATGTCAGCCTCTTTGTGCCCTGGTTCATCCCTAATAGGCTTCACTAGGCAGTTATCATCACCACGTTTGTGATCTGTTCAGTTTGCTGCTATCTTTTTTGGTTGATTGCAGTCCTGGCCCACATCCAACCCTCTCTTTGGACCACAATTGAAAAATGAAACCATCTGGTATCTCAAGCATCATTGGCCTTGAGAAAGAAGACATCTTCAATGCTCAAGTCATTGAGGTCATAAAGAGAATTCCTCTAGATGCAAAATCACCTCCAACCCCAGACAACCTTCCCTGATGCGCTCACTTGGGCATCAGCTGTCTTAAACATTCATATTACATTTGAGTATCTTTTTTAAAATGTAGTATTTTTTTTTTCTGCCTTCTTCTACCTTCTTTACACTTTGACGAATGATGTGCCTATTTAACCAACCTGTGCTGGCTCTACAACATGTGTATGTGGTCTTCTGAGAGGAAAGGTGCTATTCTTCTGAGAATTACAGTACTCTTTGGAATCTGTGGATTTGAAGATGGCTCTGGTCTGCTCACATGTGAGAATCAGTGAAGTGTTTAAGACCAGCCCAGAAAATGCTGCAAGGCAACCAAGACTCCAGTGGGGCAGTCAATATGATAACATGTTCAGAAGGAAGATCTGTCCCAACATGATAGAATTACACCAAACTTTATTTCCAGGATGAATTTCTTATTTCTGCCATCTTTTGGAATAAATTACTTTTTTACTGTCAAAAAAAAACCATTTCTCAGCATCCTTTTAAGATAGGTTTGACCATGTAATTAAGTTCCGGCCAAAGAGAAGTAGGTAGAAGTTATTTATTAGGAAACTTTTATAACAAAAATTTTCATGAGCCCCTTTGCTCTTTGCTGTTCTATTTATTCTATTTCTCACATGGATATATGATGGTTACAATTCCAGTGCCTATCTTCTGACCTGGAGGATAGAAGCCATGTAGTAAGGAAGCCAGAGTAGAATGATATAAAGGGCTTGGATCCCTATTGTCTTTGTGGGACTTCCACATCTGTATGGATTGCCCACTTCTTCTTTTATCTAGGAGAATAGACCCTAGAGTGTTTAAAGCCACCGTAATAAGGTCTGTCTTTCCAGCAGCTGTTAAAATTCCTAGCTGATATAATACACTATAGTAAGGTCTGTATTGTTAAGACAAAATTCCTAGTTGATGTTTAAGAAATTGAAAAAGTGATCAGACATCAATTAGAGACATGAATGAAGCTGATCTAAATGGGACTAAGGTATATCAGAAGTCTGGGTAAAGGATGATGTCATCCATATTTTAAAACTTCAACTTCAGTGTGAGACTGAAAGGAGAGATGTTTATTTGGTGCAAAATTTATATTTTAGGTAGTGAATTTCCTAATTTAATTTGTATGGTCAGTTTAGTTAACACCATAAGTACATGGAATCTTGAATAGGGCATGAGATTTTGTAGGTTTGTCCAGGTTAATGTGATGCCCCCATAAATTCCAGAGAAATTTAGACAGTGAATAAAGAAGTATTTGCAAAGTCCCCTTGGGGGAATGGGGAGAAAGGGGACAATATTCAGCTTCCCCATTTGGAGAATTTCTGATATTCTCACAAGGGTGGGAACAATCAAATCAATAGGCTGAGCCCTCGATCTTGGGGGTCACCCCTGTGAAACTTATTCCTACAAAAGATAGGCTAAGCCTACTTAAAATTAGGCCAAAAGAGTCACCCCCAGGGAACCTCTTTTGTTGCTCAGAGGTGGCCTCTCTAAGCTGACACAGCAAGTGAACTCACTCTTCCCCACCCCACATGGGACATAACTCCCAGGGGTGTGAATCTCCTTGGCAACATGGGACAGAAATCCTGGGATGAGATGGGACTCAACACCAAAGGATTGAAATACCTTTTTGACCAAAACGGGGAAGAGAGAAATGAGACAAAATAAAGTGTCAGTGGCTGAGAGACTTCAAACAGATTCTAAAGGTTATCCTGGAGGTTATTCTTATGCATTATATAGATATCCCCTTTTTAGTTTATGATATATTGAAGTGGCTGGAGGGAAGTACCTGAACTGTAGAGGTTGTTCCAATAGCCTTGTTTCTAGATGATGATTGTATAATGATACAGCTTTCACAATGTGACTGTGTGATTGTGAAAACCTTGTGTCTGATGCTCCTTTTAACTAGGGTATGGACTGATGAGCAAAAAATATGGATAAAAAATAAACAAATAATAGGGGGAGCAAAGGTTAAAATAAATTGGGTAGAAGGAAATACTAGTGGTCAATGAGAGGGAGAGGTGAGGGGTATGATATGTATGAGTTTTTTATTTTTAATTCTTTTTCTGGAATGATGCAAATGTTCAAAAAAAATGATCATGGTGATGAATAAACAACTATGTGATGATATTGTGAGCCATTGATTGTATACCATGTATGGAATATTTGTATGTTAAGAATGATTGTGTGAATACTACCTAACGGCAATACAATAATATCAGTACATTGAGTGAAGCTGAATGTGAGACTGATAGAGGGAGGATGTCTGGGGGCACAAATGAATTCAGAAGGAGAAATAGATGATAAAGACTGAGATGGTATAATCTAGGAGTGCCTAGAGCGAACAAGGTTAGGGACTAAATGTACAAATTAAAAAATGTTTTTGCATAAGGAAAAACAAAGGAATGTCAATATTGAAGGGTGTTGAAAACAGATGGTAATTCATATTTTAAAATTTCAACTTATGTGTGAGACTAAAGCAAAAAATGTTTATTTGGTACAAAATTTATATTTTGACTAGTGCATTTCCTAATATAACTTATGTAGATAGCTTAATTGAACACCGTAAGTACATGGAAACTTCAGTAGGACATGAGATTTTGTTGGTTTGTCCAGAGTGATGCCCCGATAAATCCCAGAGTGATTTGATCAGTGAATAAAAAAGTATTTGCAAAGACCCCTTCGGGGAATGGTAAGAACGAGGGAAAATTCAACCTCCCCAAGTTGAATTCTCGATATTCTCACAAGCAGTGTGGGCAAACAAAGCTATAGGCTGAGCCCCCAGTCTTGGGGTTTGTTCATATGAAACTTAACCCCACAAAGGATAGGTCAAGCCTACTTAAAATTAGGCCTAAGAGTCACCCCCAAGAGAACCTCTTTTGTTGCTCAGATGTGGCCTCTCTCTCCAGCCAACACAAAAAGTAAACTCACCACCCTTCCCCTGTCTACATGGGACATGACTCCCAGGGGTGTGGACCGTCCTGGCAACGTGGGACAGAAATCCTAGAATGAGCTGAGACTCAGCATCAAGGGATTGAGAAAACCTTCTCAACCAAAAGGGGGAAGAGTGAAATGAGACAAAATGTCAATGGCTGAGAGATTCCAAACAGAGTCGAGAGGTTTTCCTGGAGGTTATTCTTATGCATCAAGTAGGTATCACCTTGTTATTCAAGATGTAATGGAGAGGCTGGAGGGAACTGCCTGAAAATGTAGCGCTGTGTTCCAGGAGCCATGTTTCTTGATGATGATTATATAATGATATGGCTTTCATAATGTGACGTGTGATTGTGAAAACCTTGTGTCTGATGCTCCTTTTATCAACCTTGTGAACAGATGAGTAGAACATATGGAATAAAAATAAATAATAGGGGGAAAAAAGAATTCTTATCATTAGTAGTTATATTAGTGAAAATGAAAATAAATCAAGCACCCTACTCATGAGTATGATAAGAAATAATAAAAATAAAGGAAAACAGAATAAAAGTGTTAACACAGAAAAAAAAGCAAAAATTGGTGAATTAGAAAAGTTAAAGATAATAGAACTCAGGGTAGTACAACTGTGGCTCAGTGGCAGAATTCTTGTCTGCCATGCCAGGGATCCCAGCTCAATTCCTCGAGCCTGCCCATGCCAAAAAATAAAAGAACTCAGAAGTACAATTGTACAGTTGGTAATGTGAAAAAATCAGTGAAATAAATAAGCCACTAGCTAATATAATTAAGAAAAAAGGACACACAGTACAAAAAATAAAAGATGATACAGGGGAAGTAATCAAGAAACAGGAAACTTGAAAGAATCTTGAAATAGTTGGTCAAATGTGTACAAGAAAAAAGGGAAAGAAAGAAAACCTGAATGAAAAGGTTAATTTTCTAGGAAAACTAATTTACAAATACTGACCCCTGAAGAGAGAAAATTTAAATAGATCAATTAACATAAAAGAAATAAGGGGGGTGGGCGGGCCAGGGTGGCTCAGCAGGCGAGAATGCTTGCCTGCCAGGCAAGAATGCTTACCTGCCATGCTAGAGGACCCGGGTTTGATTCCCAGTGCCTGCCCATGCAAAAAGTAAAAAAAAGAAATAAGGGAAGAAAAAAAGACCTCCTCAAGAGTCCCAGACCTAAATAGTTTTAGGGGAATTTAACCAAACCTTTCAAGATCATATAATTCTAGGGCTGTTTATTCTAGTGCATTAAGAAAGAACAAAAACTTATTTAGAGTAAATATTGAACTGAGGAAACATTGATACCAAACCTGAAAAATAATTGCACAAAAACTACCTACTCATATATACTGATTTACTTATATCAGTGCAAAAGTCTTAAATAAATGACAGCAAAGAGAATCCAGTATCACAATAAAAAAATGAAGATTTAGAAATTTGAACATGAATCAAATAATGATCTCCATAAATGCTGACAAATTCAACAACTACTTTTTAAAATTAATTTAAAAATTTTTTTTAAAATACCAAAAGACACCAAACACAAACATTTGTAACTTTTGATCATTCTGTTCTATAAATATAATCAGTAATTCACAATATCATCACATAGTTGCATATTCATCATCACGATCATTTCTTGAAATATTTGCATCTATTCAGAAAAAGAGATTAAAAGAAAACAGAAAAAATTCATACATAACTTACCCCCACCCCTCCGCCTCACCGATCACCAGCATTTCACTCTAAATTTATTTTAACATTTATTCCCCCTATTATTTATTTTTATTCCATATGTTTTACTCGTTTGTTGATAAAGTAGATAAAAGGAGCATCAGACACAAGGTTTTCACAATCACACAGTCACATTATGAAAGCTGTATCATTATACAATCATCTTCAAGAAACATGGCTACTGGAGCACAGCTCCACATTTTCAGGCAGTTCCCTCCAGCCTCTCCACAACATCTTGACTAGCAAGGTGATATCTATTTAATGCATAAGAATAACCTCCAGGATAACCTCTCGACTCTGTTTGAAATCTCTCAGCCATTGACACTTTTTTTTTGTCTCATTTCACTCTTTCTCCTTTTGGTCGAGAAGGTTTTCTCAATCCCCTGATGCTGAGTCTCAGGTCATTCTAGGGTTTTTTTCAATCCCTTGATGCTCAGTCTCAGCTCATTCCAGGATTTCTGTCCCACATTGCCAGGAAGGTCCACAACCCTGGGAGTCAGGTGGTAAGTTTGCTTGTTGTGTTGGCTGGAGAGAGAGGCGACATCTGACAATAAAAGAGGTTCCCTTGGGGGTGACTCTTAGGCCTAATTTTAAGTAAGCATGACCTATCCTTTGTAGGTTTAAGTTTCAACAACTACTTTTAATAATAAAAAAAAATTCAATGAAATAGAAATATATGGCTATTTCTTTACCATGGAAAATATATCTATGTCAGTCCCAAAATCAACATGATCAAACTTTAGACACATTCTCAAAGCCAGGAACAGACAATTCTGTCAATTCTCACCATTATAATTTATCACTGTAGTGGCGCTACTGGCAAAAGAAATAATAATGAAGTTTAGGGTTTAAAAATTGAAAAGAAGAAAGTAAAACTTTGATTATTAGTATCTAGAAAACTCACCTGAAAACCACTCCTAAAAAATAGAAAAGCTCAGACACAGAGTAGCAGGGTAGAAATTTGAGAAACAAAATAAATGGCTTTCTTAACTACAACAAACAATCATGAATGTAATTTTAAAATACTATTTTTAAGAGCAACAAAAAAGATAGAACTAAAAAGAAATGTGCAACATATATATGCAGACAATTATAAACTGCTCCTGAAAACACATAAGAAAAAAAATAGAAGAGTAAGACTCAGTGTTGAAAAGATACAAATTTTTGCAAAGTTAATTTAAAATTTTAATGCAGTACAAATAATAAATGTCAATTTTTATTTTTTAAGAACACAGTTTGATTATAAAGCACATGTGAAAAAAAAAAAAAGTAAACAATCCAATATAGCCTGGAAGCTCTGAAAAGGAAGAGTGTGGGGATTTGAAGCTGCATGCACACAGAAAAAACATTTTCTTAGATTTACCCCATTTCTGTGGGTGAGGACTCATGTGAGTAGGACCTTTTAATGAGGGCGTTCGAGTTAACGTGTGACCCACTTCATTCAGGATGGGTCTTAATCCTATTACTTGAGTTCTTTATAAAGGGAATGAGTGCAGAGAGACAGAGAAAGCCAAGGAAGCAAGAAGCTGAAATCAAGGAAAGAGAAGGGAGAGACCAGCGGACACTGCCATGTGCCTTGCCATGTGGCAGAGGAGCTAAGGATCATCAGCAGATGGTCTTTAGAAGAAACCATCGCTTTGAGGTTGATGTTGCCTGGATCTGGAAATTTTCCCAGCCTCAAAACTGTAAGCTAATACATTCCCATTATTTAAGCTGAACTATTTCATGGTATTTCCTGGAAAAGCATAGGAAACTAAAATAAAGAGCAATGAAGGGGGACCAGAATTACAGGCTAATAAAATATATTATGAGCCTTGATAATTAGATTAGAAATAACAGAAATAGAGTAAAAGACATAAGAAAATTTAGTATCTGCCATGGGTGGTATCTCTAAATGGGAAAAAGAGAAAATTTGTCAATAAATGGTGTTGAGACATTCTGGTGGCCACTGGAAAAATAAAGTTGGATTCGTAACTCCCCTGTACTTCAAAATAAACCAGTCCAAAGATTTAAATGAAAAAAAAATACTAGAATAAAGCATGGAAGAATTCTTTATTACTGAGAGTGAGGATGGCTTTTCTATGACTCGAAATTCAGAAGGCATTAACAAAAATTGATAAATCTTACTACATAAATATGAAGATTTCTGAATACTGAATAAATGCCACAAGTGAAGTCAAAAGACAAATAAAGTGGCAACACAAATCATAAAGAGCTAACCTCCAAATAAGTGCAGGCCTCTTACAAATCAGTAAGAAAAGTACCAATGCTGTTATGGAAAAAAAAAGCAAAGGATATGAGCAGTTTATAGAAAGGAAATATACATGGCTCTTACACCTATGAAGGATGTTCACTCATTCATAAAAGAGAAATATACACTATACCTACCATGAGATACATTTTTCATCTATTGGACAAGCAAAATTCAAAAGTTTGCTAATAATATTGTAAGGAAACAGGTACATTGCTCCTGAGAAAGGAGAAATTGATATAACCATCATGGGAGGTAATTTAGCAGCATTAGTCAATATTACAAGTGCTTGTGTCCTCTTACCTAACAATGCCACTTTGGGGACTTTATCCTTCAGATAAATGTGTAAAATGGCAAATATGCAAGGTAATTATTGAAGAATCATTTATAATAGAAAAAGATAGAAAACAACTCAAATGTTCATCAAATAGGAAGAAGTAAATATATTATATATTCTTACAATGCTGTTGCTATACACTATACAACTAATTTTTTTTAAAGATGAGAAAGTTCTCTACTATGGAATTATGGAAAGACTTCCAAAATATATTAGTGAAAAAGCCAGATATAGAATAGGGTGTATAATATATTACTTTTGTGTAAGAAAAAATAGATTAGAATGAGATGTTACATTCATAGTCTATATAGTCATAAAGAAATTCTGGAAAAAGAAGCTAGTAATGTTGTTAATCTGTATATATGGAAGGACTGAAAAGGAGTGAATGGGAACAGAGATAGGACAGAGATTTTTCAATGTTTATTCTTTTATATACTTTTACATGTTCAAATTGTGTTTTATTATATATGCAAGAATTGAATTACAAATGTGTCATACTGTTATATTTTATCTATTATATTTTATGTGTTTAGTTTTATGTGTTTAGCAAGAATTGAATTAAAAATGTGTCATACTGTTATATTTTATCTATTATATTTTATGTGTTTAGTTTTATGTGTTTAGCAAGAATTGAATTAAAAAATGGGTCATACTGTTATATTTTATCTATTATATTTTATGTGTTTAGTTTAAGGGCTTCCCTTTTATTTTATTTCATCTTGCCAGAACCAAGAATTTTGGTTAAAAAATACATTTTGAAGTAAAACCTATCGGAAAATCAAATTGAAAGGATGCAATTTCAATTGGCATTTCTAAAAAAAAAGAAGTCACTTTTAACTTATGATGTTATTATTTTAGTCAACAGTATGATATTTGTTCTATTAGCATCTTTTATTCTTTAAATATTGGCCACATTATTTTTAGAATCCAGCAAACAAGAGAAACATTTTCTTTAGTAAGGTAAAGAACTACACACCAAAAAAGTTTGAGCTCCCTCTGCTGGCTCTGTAGCAGCATATCAATGAGTATTTTGTTTTCATCTGGAAACAAAATGGCATTTAGTAAATGCCATTAATTCATTTGCTAATATTAAAAAGAATAGTTTAGTATAGCTTTTACAGTGTAACCATGTGATTGTGAAAACTTTGTTGCTGACCCTTCCTTTATCCAGGGTATGGACAGAAAACTAAAAAAAATAAGGACAATAAATAAATAAATAATAGGAGGGCATGGGGTAAAAAAAAATTGAGTAGATTGCATTATTAGTAATTAATGAGAGGGAGGGGTAAGGGGTATAAGATGTATGGCTTTTTTCTTTTTATTTCTTTTTCTGGAGTGATGCAAGTGTTCTCAAAAATGATGTGGTGATGAATACACAACTATGTGATGATATTGTGAGCCATTGATTGTATACTTTGGATGGATTGTATGTGCATGGATAGCTCAATTAAAAGAAATGAATAGTTTAAGCTCCATGTTTTCTAACAACCACCCTATAAATGTTAAAATATGCTAATATACCACTAATGTTGGCAAGTAAGATTAGCATTTCAGTATAAGTATTGAAGTTTTATTCATTATGTGCCTGAACCATTTGGCACATCCTTAGTACAGCACCACATCCATGTTTTATGGGAAAAGGTTTTCTGCCCAGCACAACCCCGAGACCAAAGAGCACGCTAGACAGAAGGGTACCCATGAGTCTAACTAGGAGCTTACAGACAGGAGGACGATCTTCTCCAATGACGGCCACATGCAAGAGGAAAAGTCTGCACTCTGTCCAAAGCCAAGAGCGAAAAAGAGAGGGGGAGTCCAAGAACAGGTATAAAGTTTTTAACAGTCTTGTGAGATCTGATTAGAACAGAGTTTCCGCAATCTCTTGTGAGACTTGGTTCTTAGGGGAGGCGGGGTTCTTCCTTATGTGTTTCTCAGGAGCACTTTACAATTGTTTCTTTATCCTTTAATGCCTGTCTTGGGTCGTGTAGGCGGCTCTGTGACTTGCTCTCAAAATAGAGGAGGGGGCGGGGCCCAGGCCCTGGTTCCTTACATACATGCACCACAATATATATAGGATAATTTTAGTTTTACATTTTATTATGACCTTCAAATTTCAGTCACCATAAAACCAACACACATTGGTAACGTATTAATATTTAATGGATTAAAAATGCCATATACCGGGTGGACCACAGTGGCTCAGCAGGCAGAGTTCTCACCTGCCATGCCCGAAGCCCGGGCTCGATTCCCGGTGCCTGCCCATGTAAAAAAAAAAAAAAAGCCTAAGCTTTATGGAGGCTAAGATGAATATATAATATTTGCATAGCTAAACAATGATTTACATGGAAATCCTGAAGCCTATAAATCTTGCTTTGCTTTTTTCATGAGAGCAAAATATCATGTACTGATGACTGTGTCTATGAAACACTGATCTATGAGGTACTTTGCAAAATTTCAAGCTACCCTCCTCTATTTTTTATGATTCCTTTTCTTATCTCCTGGACCATTGATTTGTGTCTCAACTGTGACAGTGTCTCCTTTTGTTTATCTACTGAATTAAAAAAAATTTGCATGATACTTAAAAATATTTAAGGATGCCTTCAAAAAAAGATTCAGGTTTTTATCTCCCTCTTTCATCAGTTTAGTACACTCCTTGTTCTACTTGTTCTGACTGATATACCTCTCTCAAACTGATGGTGCCCTTTAGATAAGTTGTTTTTCTTTGTTGTTTAATCAGCTCAATGCTTATTATTAAAATATTGGGATACCACAGGTTGTGGCGAAGGAGTTCCTAGCCAGTGGTGTGCTAGAACCAGCTTGTACTGCCTATGAGAGCTGACTTAAGTTTTTCACTGAATTTGCAAGCAGGCAGCAAAATATATAAACTTAAAATTACATTAATTAGATTAAAAACAAAGAAAAATAATCAGAACTCACCGTCTACTCATTATTTTACTTTGTTGTATTATTATCTATGTTCCTGAGGTTATTTACATCTATTGTATCTTTATGGTAAAAATACTGTATAATGCTAAGCTACTGTACATCTCTTTCCAACTCTGGTTCAGTAATGTTATATTAGTAACTTGAAACTGGCTAATTAGCAAACTCTTCTGGGCTTAATTTATTGTTTTGTCGATTGCCTAGTCTTAAGAAAGTGATGGCCAAAGTGTTATGGACATAAGTATTTGGCAAAAATCAACAAAAGCATTTTGTGAGAATCAACTGGCTATATAGAATTAACAATAAAGTATTACGTATTTTACTATTATTTGTAGATTGTGTGCTACACATCCTTTATATCAGTAAAATTTATCATAAACTTGGGTGTGTGTGTATGTATATATATGTATATATATATACATATTTTATGTATGATATAACAAATGTCTTCTACTTTAAGCCACTAAATGTTAAAGTAATTTATTACATTGCAGTAGGTAATATAAGCAGACTTATCCCCATTCAGCTTCTTGGACTTTTTGGAGCCAATGAGACCTAAGACACTCATGTGGAAACAGTATCAATTTCACTGAAGAGAGAGGGTCACCTCATAGATCTCTGAAAAGCAAACACTACTCTCAGGATTCATGATGTTCCAAAACAATCAGCACTGCTGTTCTACATTTGCTTAATTGGTCCATAGGTGAGAGTCTTTGATCAACTCCCTGTGCCAGGACTCCCAACAGAGCTTGAGGCCTCACTTTCACCTAGCTTCTTCTAGACCTTGGCAAGTATTTGGCTCAAGAAAGAAGAATATCTTGAGGTAGGGAGAAAAGGGGAAGGAGCCATATATAAGTTGCCACGTTTCTAGAGTTCACTACTGGGTATACATTAAAAAAGCAGGCAAGAAAGAGGGGGAAGTGGGGGAGAGAGGGAGGGAAGATTAAATAAGTCTTACATTATTACCAAAAAATAAAATAAACTTGAACTCAGTAAAAAGTTAATAAAAGGAATGAATCCAGACCTGGCACCATAGGATCAACAATTCTATCCTGACCAAATGGGGGAAAAGAAGCATAATTAGTAAAGTGTCAGTGGCAGAGAGACTTCAAATAGAGTTGAGAGGTTACTCTGGAGGTTGCTCTTACACAAGCTTCAGGTAGACCTTGCTACCTATCATAACCTGCCAACCCTCAACCAGGACCATTCCAGCCAATCCTAAAGAACACCTAGGGCAATATATAAGATTCCACAAGGATTCCAGGCACTAGAGAAACTTGCCAGAAACCTACAACCTCCAGATGAGTCCCTGGTCTAGACAAGTCCTGACACCTAGCCCAGCCTCTCCAGAACATCAGATAGTTCCATCTTCCTACTCCATATTAGTGACAGACCCTTCCAGTATCAAAAACTTAGAATTGCTTACGGGTCAAGATGGCGGCTTAACAACGTGCGCGTTTTAGTTCGTCCTCCAGAACAACTACTAAATAACCAGAAACAGTACAGAACAGCTCCTGGGGCCACGTCAGTGACCAGACACACAGCATATCCCAGTTTGGACCAGCTGGACCGGCTGCGAGCACCCCCCAGAACCCAAGGAAAGTCTGCCAAAGTTAAAGGTACCACATCATCTTATGCTGGTGGGACCTGCAGTCAGACAAGCGCCACACACAGAGCAGGATAAGAAAAACAGAGTCCAGAAACTTCACAGGAAAGTCTTTCAACCTGCTGGGTCTCACCCTCAGGGAAAACCGACGCAGGTGACTCTTTCCTCCTGATAGGAGGCCAGTTTGGTCTGAGAAAATCTGGCTGGGGTCTATAATATCTAAGTAGACCCTCCTAAGTGTGTGTGTGGGGGAAAGGCACCACACAAGCAGGGAAAGAAACAAGAAAACAAGAACTGAAAAATTCTCCTCTGTTAAACAAAACTTAAGCTAAAGGTCCAGATAAGTTGAACAGAATGTCAAAGAACAGATAGACAACAAATTCATCCAGCAAGAAAACCCTAGATAAAAGAAGTGAAAGCAACCTCCAGAATAAACTAATTAAGGTAATTAAATGCCTAGACACCAGCAAAAAATAACAAATCACACTAGGAAAACTGAAGATATGGCCCAGTCAAAGGAACAAACCAACAATTCAAATGACATACAGGAGCTGAAACAATTAATTCAGAATGTACAAACAGACATGGAAAACCTCATCAAATACCAAATCAATGAATTGAGGGAGGATATAAAGAAGGCAAGGAAAGAACAAAAAGAAGAAACTGAAAGTCTGAAAAAACAAATCACAGAACTTATGGGAATGAAAGACACAGTAGAAGAGATGAAAAAAACAATGGAAACCTACAATGGTAGATTT
>PVIY010020893.1:0-43303 GCA_004026745.1 Myrmecophaga tridactyla
TGTTACATACTTCATAAGTTTATTCTGTCTTAAAGCTGCATAATATTCCATCGTATGTATATACCACAGTTTGTTTAGCCACTCATCTGTTGATGGACATTTTGGCTGTTTCCATCTCCTTGCAATTGTAAATAATGCTGCTATAAACATTGGTGTGCAAATGTCCATTTGTGTCTTTGCCCTTATGTCCTCTGAGTAGATACCTAGCAATGGTATTGCCGGGTCATATGGCAATTCTATTTTCAGCTTTTTGAGGAACCGCCAAACTGCCTTCCACAGCGGTTGCACCATTTGACATTCCCACCAACAGTGAATAAGTGTGCCTCTTTCTCCACATCCTCTCCAGTACTTGTCATTTTCTGTTTGGTTGATAATGGCCATTCTGGTGCATGTGAGATGATATCTCATTGTGGTTTTGATTTGCATTTCTCTAATGGCCAGGGACGTTGAGTATGATTTTTTCAAGTGGGCAGTTAAACCTCATTATCTGATGTTCAATATTTGCAAATCTGACTCCTTGCTAAAATGTGTTTGCAACCCAAATCAATACTTGGGGTGCATTCATTTGCAGCTATGCATAGAACTGAGAAAAAAATATTAGCCACCACACCTTGCAGCTGTGATCGAATCAGGGCCATGTTCTGCTTCCTTGTTTCTGCTCTCCTACTATAAGGTGTCTTTTTTTGCAGTATACTTAGTGCCACATTTTTAGCATTTTTGTCCCTTTCTGTTGGTGATTTCACTGTTTAGAGTAGCCCCAAATGGTGCAGAAGTGTTATAGAGTGTTCCTGAGTCCAAGAAATCTGTGACGGAGACAGTATGTGTATTAGATAAGCATTGTTCAGGCATGAGTTATAGTGATGACCGTGAGCGCAATGTGAATGGACGAGAAATTTATATTAAAGCATCTTTAAACAGAAATACACATAAAACGAGTTTGAATATCACTCAGTTGATGAAAATGTTGTGAGTAGTGGGTTGAAGGAAGCTAACATGGTGTTTTCCCTAAGAGTAGTGGCTTAGTATTGACTATTCAGGGTTCCTGATGCCTTCATAGAACTTACCTATCATGACATTCGAATGTATCAGAAATTTCAAGACTCTTCTTCACTCCACCAGTCCTGTCAGGATGAATCTAGTTATTTCATGACTTTGACAATTTTCTTCTTTCTCTCAAAGAGAGTATAATGGTACATTATCTTATACTTTATACCACAGAGCATTTATTACATGGCAATCTTTATTGAATTTGTCTGTGGTTACTTTTCTCTCTTCATCTTTTCAACTTCTCAACAGTATTTAAAAATATCTGACTTCTCATTCCTTGATATCCCTACTCTGCTTTTATGGCAACAATTTACTCCTGTAGCTACCCAACAATTTTCCAAGCATCAACTGAGAAAAAAAATCTGTATATTCCATTCTTAACCTTTGTACATTAGGTGCTGTATGACTGGACCTGTAGTTGCCTTCCAAATTTATCTCCTACCTCTCCCACCAATTCCTCTGTTATAACCCTATCTTTCTTTTCCTCTAACTCCCCAATTTCATTCCAGGTATAGGCCCTTTGCATAATCTTCTTCCGGTGCCAAAGTATTTTCTGTGACCTTTCTTCTATGGCTTACTATTTATCAGGTCTCAGTTCAGCTGTTCCCTCGTCAGTGAGAACTTCTCTAATCACCCAGTCTTAATGATATACACTCCCAATGCCCAAATAGGAAATTATAGATTTTTAAAACCAAAATTCACAGATGAAACTCATGGAAATTCAGCTGCTACAGCTGAGCTACTCATTTAATATTTTTGGCCTTTCAAGTAACAAAAAATTAAAAATAAATTATGCATATTTATTGAAATCATTATACTCATGGGTCTCATTAATTTTTTAAAAATCTTTTTATTTTTATTATTTTTTTATTGACAAGCCAAAGGAACATATAAACACGAACATTCTTAAGATACAAACATTCATATATGGTATACAATCAATGGCTCACAATATCATCACATAGTACATCCATCACCATGATCATTTTTTAGGACATTTGCATCACTCCAGAAAAAGAAATAAAAAGAAAAAAGAAAAAACTCATCCATACCATACCCCTTACTCCTCCTTCTCATTGATCACTAGTATTTCCATATATCCAATATATTTTAACCTTTGTTCCCCCCATTTTTTTTCTCTACCCCTTACCACTCCCTTTCATTGATCACTAGTATTTCAATCTACTCAATTTATTTATTTAAACTTGATAAGCATGTAAATTTATTTTAAATCAGTTTGGTACATGATACAGATTGATTTAGCAGTTTTGAGTGAACTGAAATAGAAAGTTCTAAATATAGCAGTGACTGCCTATGCAACAAACATCCATAAGATAAAATATGGTATCTGAAAGAACTATATCTGCATGAACAAATCAGATGGAAAATCTGGAAAGGTTTCTATATATCTTCTGGATTAAAAAAAAAAACCCAAATTATTAATGGCTCAAGATATTAAATTGCTAAAGGAAGTAAATGGGTCTGAAAAGGCTGTGAGTTCTGTCATAAGAACTGCTCTGCAGATTTGTAAAATCTAACTCTCTTATAATTTTGTTATAGTGGTGATCAAAATTACGAAAGGTAAGGTGTCAAATTAAGCTAAATTTTCATGAAATTTGCTACTTGTACTGATATTAATGTATGGCAAGATATTCACTATCCAGGTAAATGACAACTATGTCATTTTTGCCCATGTGGATGGAATGGAAATTCTGTATATTTCCAAAAGCATTTTATAGCTTACACTCACTAAAAACTAATAGCCATGGCACCATAATAAATTTTGTGAGGTACCTAGAATATTACTATTAATGGAAACAGAAAGTGTGAGGTAAACTGACCTGTCTTTTCCCAAAAACCTTTGAAGCCAGAGATTTTAAACATGTAAGGCACTTGAAGATATTAGTGCATATGTACAAATGTGCAAGGAAAATAAACTTTAGCTGTACCAACAAGTAATGGAAAAACAGTAAATCTTCATTTTAAGACCCTTTAATATAATTGTCTAAGTAAATACAAGGAGTTTCAGTTTATGAAATGAACCAAAGCAATTTGTCTTTTCTACTATAAAACACTGATAACCAAGTGCTAAACTCAGCCACCACAGGCTAAATAAACTAAAATGCAACAACGTTAATGGCAATCTAGAAAAACAAAAGGCCCATTTTAAACTAATTAAGCCTCTAAACTAATCTAATATGTCAAAAGCAGGGGAGAAGTTACTCTTTTAAAATTTGTTCAAAAGAAAAACCAAAAACTAGTGTTTCAAAAGAAAACTATAGAAGTAAAAGTATACATACTCATTACTCTATGGGAATTTAAACCAACAAGAAAGGAATGGAGAGAAGGATAAATAAAGCTCAATCAATTCATACAGGGTAGTCATAAAACATTAATATGAAAGATCTACAGTAATCTGATCAACCAAAAAATGCTTAGATTTTCTAAAATCACATTGGTTATATCTGTTAGCTGAAAGTTTATAATGATTGTCTCATTTAAAGAGTAAATGATTCTAAAAATATATCCTTCTTGCCTTGTGTAAGTTACTTTTCAAGAGAGTTTGGTGGAATCCCTTTTGAGGTACAATGTTTGGATACCTATTTTTGAAGTGCAAAGGAAAATATAATTAAACTAGTTATATCTCTAATTATGCTTTATATTTTTTAAACAACCATAAGACAAATGTCAGGAGGTTTAATACATGACTGCTTTCAATTTTGTATCATCTTTTAGGTTAAGTTATTCAGCTCTGAAGTTAAGGAGGCAAGTTTTCAATTAAATAGTAACAGTATAGTATCTAAAGGCAAGTTTACTACTGCTCCTATCAACAGTTACATCCTGAGAACCAACCTTTCGCCTTACTTAATGGGAAAGAACAAATTACAGTTAAAGTTACAGTCTACTTTCCAGTCTGTCTTTTAAGGCACTATTCTTTATTTTCTCAATGATAAGTATGAATAATAACCTGCTATACATTAATGGTTTGTAACCCTTCATTTCTTTAAATCTGGAATGTAATTCCCTGTGTGGCATTTTATTTCTAATGTAGAAAAAAAGTAACTTATCAAGCACAAAAGTTTACTCTAAGGATAAGTTTAGTACTATTAAATTTACAGATTTATTCCATGTCTTAAATGCAGCCAAAAATCCACCTGATTTTTGTGCTCATTTGGCACATTCTTCTCAATTCTGGTCACTAAACTATAACCTGAGTTGGGACGAAAGTAATGCAACTGTCAAGCTTTAAAAGTAACTAATTTAAACTGCCCAAGAGTCATGAGGTTGTCTGTGTAGGACAATATTTTCCATCACTTACAAAAAGTTACATTTGGCATGTCAAGAGGAGAACATAATCCCACAGCAGAGGCCATTTAAAATAAAAGAAGACCAGCCATAAGGATTCATGCAGAATATTTTAAATACTCCCATTAAGCAAAAAGATTTAACTGGTATTTCAAGGACGATCCTGTATGCATCCTTTGGAAATTGAAAGATCCTGAAATAGCGTCTTCCATGTGGGACATCTTGAGAGATAATACTTTTGTTTCAGTGAATTACTTGAATGAACCACCAGTTTGTGTTAATCTGAAGATGTTTTACAGAGTGTGGTAATTTCGTTCTTTAGATATACAGAATTTATAGAGAAAGAAAATTACAGCCCACATACCCAAGACAAGGACAATTTCTCCATTAAAACTGGCTGCATCAAAGGTAGACTTCCCTGCAGGTTGTGGGGTTGGAGTTAAAGTGGTATTTGTCCTACCGGATGTAATGACTGGGGCGGAAGCTGTAGGAGAGGAAGGCCGAGTTGTGGGTTTAGCTGTAGAATTGGTTGGTAACCCAGCAGCAGTAGGAGTAGAACATGATTTTGTCCCGTTCACCACGTGGCAATCACTAACTGTTGAATTATGTGAACAGTAAGTAGCTCTTGTCTTCTTTACATTCTATCCAGAAGCAGGTAGTATTAGCTGTGCTAGCATTGACACAGGGAGAGCAGTTGTTGTAGCTTTCACAGATTCCTGGTGCTAGAGTGGTGGCCAGAGCGGGGGTCACCAGGATGTCGGGGAAGTCTTGAAGGTGGTGGGACGGTGATACCGGGGTTTTAACTGGGGTGGTAGTGAGGCTGCAGTTCTCAGCTGCAGACAGCACACAGAGCTCTGCGAGCCAAGCGGTGGCCCAAAGGATGGGACAGAGAGCTCCGACATCGTATCCTCACTGTCCCGGCTCAGGCGAAAGTTGCTACTCAATTTATTTTAAAATTTATTCCCCCTATTATTCATTTATTTTTAATCCAAATGTTTTACTTGCCTGTCCATATACCATAGATAAAAGGGGCATCAAACACAAGGTTTTCACAATCACACAGTCACATTGTGAAAGCTATATCATTATACAATCATCTTCAAGAAACATGGCTACTGGAGCACAGCTCTACAGTTTCAGACACTTCTCATGGGTCTCATTAATTTTAACCCAAGCTATATACTCCTTCTGTAGTACAATATTTCCCTTCCACTACAAAGATAGTAGATCAATTGTCATCATCGCCTCATACAGGAATTAAGACAGCAATAACTTTGCATATACTAATAGTAATGTACAAAAACTGAAAGTATTGGTCTCTAGCCCGATGTCACTGAAAGAAATGTTAATGGAAGTCCTTTAGGCAGACAGAAAATGATATGAGATGGAAATATATATCTACAAAGAGAAATGAAGTATCACAAAAGTGGAAAGTACACTAATTGTGGTGGTTACATTGATATCAGACAAGTAAATTTCAGAGCAAAGAATATTACTAGGAAAAATGCCCTGACACACATTTCCTAATGATAAGATGGTCAGCAACCATGCAGGCCAAAAGGAAGTGGCATTACAGTTTTTTTTTCAATGTTAAAGAACTATATCCAGAAAAAATATCCTTTAGGAATTAAGATGAAATACATTATCAGATGAAGGAAAACTAAGAGAACCTGTTACCGGGAGACCTACCCTAAAAGGAATGGTGAGAGGAAGTTCTTCAAATAGAAAAGAAGTGATAAAACAAAGAAACTTGGAACATCAGGAATGAAGAAACAGCAGTGGACACAGTAAAATCATGTGTAAATATAATCTCATTTTGAGTTTTTTTAACTTACATTTGACAGTGGAAGCAAAAAAAAAATAAAAAAATTACATGATGTGGTTCTCATTGTATGTAGAGGAAATATTTAAGACAATCAAATTATAAAAGGGGAAGGTAAGAAGTCCTATATGGAGGTAGGATTTCTATACTTTACTCAAAATTGTGAAATGCCAATGCTGCTAGATTGTGATAATTTAGGTTTATACTATCTAGAGCAACCACTAAATAAAACCCAAACCCTAAAACAAACCCAAAACTATACAAAGAGATAGACTAAAAAACATTATACATAATCAAAATGGAATTCTAAAAAATGTTCAAAGAACTCACAGGATTACAGGAAAATAGAAACAGAGGAATGAAACATAAAAGGAACAGAAAACAACTGATAAAATGGCTGACTTAAGTCCTGACAAACCCTATCAATAATTACATTATATATCAATGTTTTAAATACATTCGTGAAAAGGCAGGCACAATGGATAAAAAGGATGACCCAACCATGTGCTGTCTATAAGAAATCACTTCAGATAAAATAATATAGGTAAGTAGGAAGTAAAAGGATATGAAGTCATTTGGAACCTATGACATCTCTTCATAAAGTGCAACTTTCTTCTCAGGAGTGGTTTGTGGGGAAGAATAAAAAATTCAGGTTATCTAGAGGCGAAAGCACTGCTAACTCAAAGGTACCACACAGAGTTTCCTGGGGATAAGGAGTGGCTGGGCTGTTCTTTACCAGAACTATTCCCTTCACCCAAATGTCTTCCAGCAAGTTTAAGCTGGACTTGGTGGGGAGATGAAATCACATTCATTCATTCATTTGACAAAAACATATTGAATTTCTACTGTCTAGTGGCAGTGTTGGACATAATCCAACAAGAAAGCACATTAAATAAATAAATACAAATTGCAATAAGTACACTGAAGGAAAGCAAATGCTGTGGTACGAGAACAGTGAGGAAGAGCTACCTAATTATTGTGGTCTGAGATAGCAATACAAGTGATATATGCAAAGAAAGAGGTAATGGAAGATGGGGAAGAGTATTACCCTCAGGGTAGAGTGTTTAGGCACATCCAAGGGCCCTGAAGATGGGAAATAATTTTCCATGTTGAGTAAAGGACAGGAGGCTGAAGCCACTGGAAAATATAATAGAATGTTGACAAAATCTGTTTTTAATGCCAGGAATCTGTATTTAGTCTGGACAATTGGTTGCTCCCTAAATAGTACAGTCTTTGTAATCCTTAAATGCAGCATATGAGATAAGCTTGTTCTATAATTCTATGAATATATGAAATGTGTTAATAGTTGTTCTATTAACACATATAAACAGAATGGCTTTAAAAAGGGGAATTTAATAAATTGCTAGTTTATAGTTCTAAGGCTGAGAAAATGTCCCAATTAAAGCAAGTCTATAAAAATGTCCAAATTAAGGCACCAACAAGAGGTTACCTTTACTCAAGAAAGGCCAGTGAAGTTCAGGGTTTCACTCTCAACTGGAAAGTCACATGGTGAACATGGTGATGTCTTCTAGCTTCCTTCCAGGCCTCTTGCTTCATGCAGCTCCCCCAGGGGTGTTCTTTCATCTCCAAAGGTCATCAACTGATGGACTCTGTAGTTCTCCTGTCTCTGTTGCTCTCGTCATTCTCAAGCTTTGTCCAAAGTGCTTCCTCTTTTAAACAATTCCAGTAAAGTAATCAAGACCCATCTGGAATGAATGAAGTCACATCTACCTCTATTCAAAAGTTAATACCCACAATTGGGTGAGTTCACATCTCCATGGAGATAACCTAATCAACTTTCCAACCTATAGTACTGAATAGGGATTAGAAGAAATGGTTTCTCCCACAAGATTGATTAGGATTAAAACATGGCTTTTCTAGGTTACATAATGAAAGTTCTGGACTTGGGCAGAGGGCAGAGATGAGAAACTGGCACTGGCAGTGGAGGATGAAAAGTTTATTAGCAGAGGAGGAGCAAGGAGAGTTGACTCAAGAATTTAACTCCTGCCTGCCTGGATTCGAGTAGGAGTTTAAAAAGAGAGTTGGGGGTAGAGTTAGGTGGGTTTCTCACAGGTGGGTCCTTGGGAGTTTGGAGGCTTTCCATTGGTGAAAACACTGCCTTAGTTCTGCAAGGTTGTAACTGCTGGATGGGGACATTCGGACAAGGGAGTTTTATGACAAGAATGCTGCAAGGTCATAACTGCCAGAGTGTGGATGTCTGTGCAGAAGGGTTTATCATTAGAACACAGCTGGTGGTGGGGGCTGGAGAATTTCAAGATACTGATTTTCTGAGGAGGTATTTTCATCCTTGTTTGTTTCTCTGATTCAGCTCTCACACATAAATCCTTTCAAACCAGCACAATACTCATGTAATGTGTTCCAGAATGTGTATTAATAATGATTCTGTTAGCAATTTTTATATATAATGGTTCTCTACAATAGATGAGGTTTTTAATTGCTTTGTATGCCATTTTGAATCACCGTATGTTTGTTCCTTTACCAATGGTTATATATCACTTTTATAATCAAACATATGATCTATCACCTGGGTAAAAACAAAGGAAGAACACATATAAGTGGAAAGAAAATTTATCAACTTCACTGATGGTGTATTTTACATTGAGTATTAAATATGGCTCATTGCATTTCTAGTGCCAAAGGAACAGTGCTTTCATAACAGTTATGATTTATATGTTTCTGCAAATAGCCCTGCATGTCATACATATTCCTTTAGTTAAAAGTGACTATTTGAACCCCCGAAATCTGAATTTCATCACAGCACCTTTGATAAATTAAACTTCAAATTTTGTCTTAGCCATGAAGAAAGATTTGCTAAGGATGAATGCCTGAAAATAAATCATGCACATTGATTTTAAGTAGTGGAGAGTGTTGATTAAAGTGGCTGTAATGCTTCTTGAAAGAGGCATGGGAATGTCTCAGGAGAGAAATTATGTTAAGAGTGAGAGCCTCGGGGCATGGAAGGCCACGAAAATGTAAACACACAATTTGAGGAAGGAGATCATGTAACAGGGAGGTGCCAGAGGACCAGGTGTCAAGAGGAGATGGAGCATAATTATGACCCACGTGGAATGGTCAGCAAGCTGGTGGAGTCTGAACCTGAGGGCTCTAGAGCCCTGGAATAAAAGATACTTGTTGAGAACTCTTCAGAATCACTTCTGTAGGCCAATCTTCCTGTCTCTAAGTTTCCTCCAGTCACTGACTCCATTTCTGCTTTACATGACTTGGTCTGAGGCTGATGTCTGATTTTGTCCTAGGTAAGAAGATTCTAGGAGCAGGGTTGAGTAGAGCCAGGCATTAGAACTCCTCAGAGGCCCCAGGTGATGGAACTCATTTGGGATATTGGCAATATTAGGATTTTTTATTTGGGGTCTTGTGAACAGATTGTAGAGGCGACCAGTGGCCAAAAGCTGAGCTGAGAGGGCAGAAATGCAGTAGCTTTTTGGAAGGCTTTTTAAGTCACATCTGAATTGAAGGCCCTGAGTCCTCAAAAGAAAGTTTTCCCTGCTCTTTCACATGACCTTCCTTCTCTCCTCCTTTCTTGTTTGCCTTTCCTTCTTTGCTTTGCTTTAGGTATGCACTGATGAAAGGAAATGTCAAATCCATCAGACACACAAAGTTTGTTAGAGATGCTTGATAGTAAGAAGATAATTTTTAATCAATGAGATAAGCTCTCTATTAGTTATTAACCTATGACTTAGGGAAGAGGATCCTGAGGGCAAAACACTCCTGCAGTGTTTCGCAGAGTCTAAGAGGTTTCAACTGAGGGAACAAAGAGGGAGCTCAGCAGTGCAAAGCAGGGGTGGGGGTGGGGTAGGGTGGGGCGGAGAGGGTGTTGGGGCAAGCTCAGCAAAACTTCTTTGGGAAAGAGGCATGGAAGAGGAATAGATTGGAATTTGGACCAGCAACTGTTTTAGGCAACTCTTTCCAAAGGTTATCCCCCAACTTCTGACTTTTTTCTATAGCTTTAGCTAAAACAAATACCCTTGGCTGTTTCCTTTTTCAAGGCTTCCACCTGCCTCTGAAGGCTGTTGCCTGTGCAACTTCTGATTGTATTTGATCTCCGGCTTTGTACCTTTTGTCTATACTTCTTTCATCATTAGATCTATGGGGCACAAATTTGTGCCCTGGTCTTTTTGGGGGCTACTTTTCCACTTCTTCTAGGAACATGGCATTCCTTGGGAAAATCCATTTTTTTTACAGCATCTGTATGGCCATGCATTGTATAGAAGGCAGTTGTTCATTACAGAGAATATTTCCAACTGTCTGCTTATGCCTGTCCCAATACCGGCTTCTGCAGGTTCTACTCACAAGAGAGAGGAGTCAGCTCTTTTGATCCACCCTAGGTTCTCTAAAGAGGTAATCTGGTGCCCAGAAGAGAGGTTTTGACTCCAGAAATTAAAATGAGGAGAGAGACAGAGACAGAGAGGAATGAAAGCATTTATATTTATAAACTACACATTTGCTGTAGGCAAAGAGCTAGGCATATTATTATGCTAGGTTCTTAATTTTATTTTTGTATTTTTAAATAGATGAATAGTTTCAAAATGAAAAATAGAGGTTCTGTGCCCTATCCTTCCTCTGATTCTTGCTCCTCAGAAACGACTACTTTAACACTTAGAGCTGCTTTTTTTTTTTCCAGTATTTACCTCCATATAGATAAACGGTATGCTTATATGTTATGTTATTTATTTATTTATATATGGGCAGGACCAGGAATTGAACCTGGGTTTCCGGCATGGCAGGCGAGAACTCTGCCACTGAGCCACCGTTGACTGCCCTGCTTATATGTTATTTTGATTTATATATATATATATATATATATATATATATATATTTAAATTTGCATATGGGCAGGAGGCACCAGGGATCGAACTCCAGACCTCCAGCATGGCAGGTCAGAGCTCTGCCTGCTGAGCCACGGCAGCCGCCCTGATTTATATTTTTTATCATTTTTATGTCATCCACTGATTTTCTTATATGGAAGGTAAACATTTAGCTTTCTTACACGTACCTCTATCGTCTAGACACATAAACTTCCCTATCTTAAGAGATTTAGATTATGATTTTTAAGATGTCTATTTATGTTTGCATTATTATTATGTAAATATAATTCATAACTGAGATATACTGAACTATGATCACATTTCTCTTCTTGTGCAAATTTATTTTTCTTCCCTGGGATAAATGTCTTTTTAAATTTTTTTTATTAGATTTTATGTGACTTACTGTCCACCAGAAATATAAATTACATTTCAAAACAAGCTTCTTTCTTTTTTCCCTTTGAGACTTACTTTCTGTTGTACTCTATCCACTTGATTTAATCTAGACTCATGGTTATCTAAGACTTTTCACAGCTGTCACCCTTCACCATTGTTCAATGAATTCTCTGACCCTTTCGTGGTCTATACCCCTTTCTGTATCTCTTTGTTTTAGCTCATTTGTGGCAACCTATATTTCTGTTTGGTCTATTCCCTCATTTTGGTGGCACTTATCTTCAAATAGCTTCCTGTGAAAGGGTTAATGGGAAGTCAATCTTTAGAGGTCTTTGGAGCTCACAAATGACATTTTCTAGCCTTATGAATTTTAAAATTTATTTTGGTTTAAAATTCTGTGTTGGGGTATTTTGATAGGGAAGTCAAGTATTTGACTTTAGTTCTTCATTGTAAAAGCTGAATGGATTGGAAGTTCTGGGTATAGGGAGATAAGCTAGAGTTAGCAGACCTAAATAGAAGTTCACTGGGGTCTTATTTTGTTCAGTATATAGGTCTGCATTTATCCCCTGCTTTTAGCATAGTACTCCTGTGCACAGCTGTGCCTAGAGTTTTGGAATTTTCCTAGTTTAACTTCACGAGACAATAAACTTCAGGTATTCTGCTGGATTAGGAAAGTGGTGCCTAGATGGACAGGTTGGGAAGTGGGACCCAGGAGTCTAAGTGTTCTTCATGTAGATTTTCAACCATCACATCCCCGTCCCTATCTAGAGAAGTATCTGATACCTTTAATTCTTGAAACTATCTGGATTCTATAGCACAAATCATCTTGAATCTTATCTTTATCTAGAAGCAAGTAGCTTCTTCTCATCTACTTGGTCGGCAGACATCCAACTACTGTAAATTTTCAAAATGTTGCTGCCATTTCTCTGCTACTATCTTCTCTTCTGCTTTCTAAGTTTATGTTATTTTACTGACATATAAGTGGGGTATTATAGGGAAACAGTGGTAAGTGCAGGCATTTAATCTGGTATTTTTACACACACACACACACACACACACACACACACACACACACTGTATTTCTTTTTGTCTCTATTGGTAGAAAGATAAAGTCCACATTAACCTGCCTCAGGAATGGCTGACTTCAACCACACCGATGTTAACCACATAGTCTTCTATCTAATGGGCATTCCAGGTTTAGAAGATCAACATATGTGGATTTCCATTCCCTTCTGTATCTCCTACATTTCTGCCCTCCTTGGGAATGGTCTGCTCATTTTCATTATCTTCACCAGGAACAGCCTCCATGAGCCCATGTACCTCTTTCTCTGTATGCTGGCTGGAGTTGATATTATCTTTGCCACCACCACAGAACCCAAGGCATTGGCCATTTTCTGGTGCAATTATAGGGAAATTTCTCTTATTGGCTGCATTGCACAGCTCTACTTCCAGCATTCTTCCTTCATTTCTGAGTCCGGCATCTTGCTGATTATGGCATTTGACCGCTACATTGCAATATGTCACCCATTGAGATACACCATGATTCTCACTCACTCCCTGATCAGGAAAATTGGTGTGACTATTTTTTTGAGGGCCCATTGTACAATTTTTCCCATGATATTTCTTCTGAAAAGACTGAATTTTTGTAGAAATAATATCCTCCCACATACTTTCTGTGAACACATTGGCTTGGCCAAGTTTGCTTGTGATGACATCCGCATAAATATCTGGTATGGGTTTTTTGTGTTAATGTCAACAGTGATCTTAGATGTTCTCCTCATTTTTGCTTCCTATATTCTGATTCTCCGTGCTGTCTTCCACATCCCTTCCCAAGAGGCTCGCCACAAAGCTATTAACACATGTAGCTCCCATGTCTGTGTCATCATTCTCTTTTATGGGCCTGGAATTTTCTCAGTTCTCATTCAGCGCTTTGGACGCCATATCCCAATACACGTTCATATCCTGCTGGCCAATGTCAGCATGCTTGCTCCACCCATGCTGAATCCCATCATTTATGGAGTGAAGACTAAGCAGATACGAGAGCAAGTGGCTTATGTGTTATTTCCAAAGCAGAAATAACTTTAGGGGTGGCAGAGACTGACTTCTCAGAAATTTTGGCCCTCCATGAGCTATATTTTGGCAGAATTGAACAAGTAAAGGGCAAGAACTGAGTCACAAAGAAGAGCAGCTCACTGGATACTGGTCCTCTGGATCAACTTCCCCGAGATTGTGGGACTTGCCTGTTTTATAACACTGAAAGCTGTGCCTGTGGGTTGACTGAGCTTCCCTACAGTTCCTTATTCAGGGAATGGATGTAGTAGAAATGTCTAACTATAATTTTCAAATCAACATTGGCAACAGTCAATTTAATATTGAGTCTCATTTTAGATAAATGAGTTTTATCTAAAAGTAAATTTTCTGTATTGAGTTATGTCAGGCCCTGAGACACCTTACTACATCTCTGGATACCCACTTAACACTTGGATTCCTTCACATGTATTTTGAAGGTAGGATGCATATTAAGGGGACATTTAGGGAGTATTGCTCCTAACTTTTTACTTTTTGGGAGTTGTCTTTCAAAGATTATCCCTTCAACAGGTACGGAACACTGTAAGTGATCTGTTTTCAGACTTCCTTTCCAGCAATAATTTCCATGTTACTTTCATGGAATCTGTGCTTCTGTCTCAAGAAACTATTTACCTCTAATTTTATGTTCACCCATATTTCCAAATGTCTTTGTGAATTTTTCTTAAGTGATCCATTTGGCTGGAATAACTTCTCCTCACCTGGCCCTTTTAATTAATCTCCATCCCTCATCTTTCAATGTCCAGCGAGATGTACCTACTATTTGAGGTCATTATGAACCACCTCATCTCAAGAGGAGGCACTGTTTCCTCTAAGAGAGAACATATTATTGGTATTTCTTTTTGTTACAGTTACTTCTCCTCTTCTTAGCAAAGCAATAAGAAAATTAGAATTTTCTATAATCCCATCACTTGGAGAAATGTACTGTTACCATTTTGCTGTATAGCCTTCCAGATTTTCTATAAAACATTAGTCTTTAATTATAATTGTAACAGTAGCTATACCTACATATGCACACATGGGCATTCATATCTTATTAATATATTCTGTAACCTAATATTCTCACATAGCTCAACATTGTGGCCATATTTCCATGACAAGACATTCACAAATCTGTAATAATTTTAGTGGCTAACTGTATATTTGTAATTATTTATTAAGCAAGCTTAAAAAATTTCCATTTACACTGTGCTACAATTTTTTATTTACAGAGTCATTTCTCATTACTGGGTTTCCTTAAAGGCAGGCATGGCCTTCTGGTCATGCCTGTTTCTCTCTTACCTTGCCCCAGACCAGGACAGGTAGGCATCAGACCAATTGTTAAGACAAATGGAAACTATTAGTAAGCATAATGAAAATAACTTCATGATAAAAATGATTAAAATTTGGTTTACTTTCAGGCTTTGTGAAATACATATACATTTTTTTCACATTGTTGCCATGCTAACAACAAACACATTCTTGTTAACAGATTTTAATTATTGCATAATATCTACCTAGTGCAAATAGCATGATTTACTTAATCATCCTATTATTTTATTCTAGAGTGTTTTTAAAATAATCTTTTTACTGTAGAACAGTTTTAAATTTACAGAATAATCGGGAAAATAATATACAGGATTCCCATATATCACCCATCCAATTTCCCCTATTACTAATATCTTATATTTTTAGGGTATGTTTGTTTTAATTAATGAACCAATATTGAGAAATTATTACTAATCAAAGTCTATACCTTATTCAGATTTCCTTTGCTTTTACCTAATGTCATTTGGTCATCACATCTTCTTAGTCTCTTCTTGGCGGTGGCAGTTTTTCAGACTTTCCTTATTTTTAATGACCTTGACAGTTTTGAGAACTGGTCAAGTCCTTTGCAGAAAGAATGTCCCTCGGTTGGGATATTTCTCCTGATTTTTCTCATGATTGGACTGGTTTTGAGGAAGACCACAAAGGTAAAGTACCATTCTCATCACATCATATCAACGATGCTTACTATCCACATGACATCACTATAAGGCTCCCCTTGATTACCTGATTGATGTAGTATTCACACTTGTATTTTTTTAATGTTTATGTTTTCCCAGTCATTAGCAGTATAAATGCTATGCTAGGGACACTTTTGTGCATAGATATGCCTACTTTTTTGCGTAGTAAGATTTGCATGATTCTAATCTTAAATACAATTACCTTAAGCAGGTCAGAAGTATGAAGATTTTAGATTCCCCATGAACAAAGGAAAATTGCATTTAGAGAAGTTATTAATTTTCACTCTTGTCAGCAATGCAGGAAAGGGTCAAACTTACTGCACTCTTACCAGCATTTAGTAAGTAGTTCCATTTATAAAAATTTGCCATGTGATAGGGTAAAATCACTTTTTTATTGTCCTTTAATTTGAATTTATTTCATTAATAGGGACATAGAATAATTTTTACTATGATTATTGGATACTGTATATCTTTGTGGATTAACAGTAACCACATATTAGACCTATATAAAACTTACTACATACCTTATATTGTTTAATCTTCACATCAGACACAATATTGTTTCTATTCCCATTTTATTAATATATAATTTGAGGCTCAGAAAGGATATTAACCTCCTCATGGTACTAATATTTACTGCAGTTATTTTTCAGGTTAACTTTTCATTACTGGGATTTTTGTTGGTTTGCTTGGTCAGCTTTTGTTTTACCTAAAGGAACATGTAAAATATTTTCAAATCCATCAGTGTTTTCCTTTCTGAGTTTTATTGTTTTAGTCTCAGAAGATTTTCTTCAATTAAGATTTGATCATTGTTCACTTAGATTACCTTATAATTTTTTATGGTGTAATTTTTAAAAAATCATGAAAAAACATGAATAAACAAAATGAAGAAAACAAATTTCAGTGACCCATGATCATAAAACTGAGGCATAATTGTTCAATTCTAGTGCATTTTTCTGTCTTTTAAGTGTATTTATATGATTACATTTTTCTATACCTGTAATATAACTAACTCTTTTCTGTAACATATAATACAATGTTTGTCATGCAATAAAGAGTGATGTAAATTTTCTAATATGTGGTATGAATTAAGGAACAGGTTTTAATAAAGAAACTTACTAATCAATGGTTAGTAAGAAAAGGCTAAGAATCCTCAATTCTCTTATCATTTGAACATGATGGAATAGGCACTTTGGATGTGCAGTGGATCAGTGTTCCAGCATGAGAATAAACTTGTTTGTGAAGGGTCAAGTTAGATGCCAGGCAACCTGAGTTTAGGTGCCAGGTATTCATAGGAGTTGTCTGAGATGGACACAATATTTACCCCCTCTTTCACCTTGCCAAAGACCACGTGCTTACAATCCAACCACTCAGTCTTAGCAGTGTTGATACACTGGGAACCGGGCGGTGCGACTGTGGCTCAGTGGCAGAATTCTCGCCTGCCACGTCTGAGACCTGGGTTCGATTCCTGGTGCCTGCCCATGCAAAAAAAAAGATATTTAAAAACCAGGAGCCATCTGTGTAGGGTTCAGCACTGGCCGTGACAAGATGCCAGGACCCTTATGCTTCAGGATGAAGTTCTCATCAACAAATGTCTCCCTGTAGATGGACTTGTCACCAGTGCCGTTTTGGCTTGTGTAGTCACCACCCTGGCACAGAAACTCAGGAATAATTCTGTGAAAGCAGGATCTCTTATAACCAAATCCTTACTCCTCAGTGCTTTGAGCACGAAAGTTTTCTGCTCTTTTTGGAACTTTGCAAACACCTCCTAGGAGCCCAACAGCTTGCAGTCAAGCAATGTGGGAGAATATAGTAGGGTTGACCGTGGCTGTGGGTGGTGGCATCTGCAAGACAAAGGGTAATTTTTTAAAGAAAGTAAAACCATGACTTTCATACAGATATAAAATATATATGTGACAAAGGTTTTATTTGACTTATTAAAATTATCAAGGGGGAGTAGTAAGATATTAAACTGGTTCAAAAGAATTGACAAAGTTCCTCACATATGTAGGGGGTCAGGAATGCTGAAATAAATTTGCTTATTAGATGCAAATCTGGGAAAAATGGTCGATACATCCAGCACAACAATTAATTGAATCTCTGCTAGGCATGATTTGTATTCCTATGGGGAAGGATCATTTTCATCATTATCAGTAGCTACAACATAAAGAGCTATAAATCAGCTCAAAGGCAACGTAAAGCATGGACAAAGTAGAGGTTGATCACAATTGAATGTGTAAAATTGTAAGTGTCCATGGTAGCAGTCAAACTGGGATGAAAAATACGCATAGTAAAATTTTTCTATCTTTGTATACCAAGTTTCTGTCTGGGTAGAGAGGACTGTCTCCAGGAGCTTGGACTATTATTGCAACTCATAGTTATTATTCTCCTGATGAGTGGGCACACTAGAATCACCAGATCAAAAAGAAAACACTCATTGTCAAATTCTCCTGTACCCTCATCCCCTCACTTTGTTATTGTAGTTTATTCTGCTGAGGATTATCGTTGAGTTCTAGTCTTCTTTCTGTAATGATTATCAAGCCCTCATTAATTGCTAGACAATGATAATACTTTACTACATTGTAGCTGTGGTATGTGTTTACTGATATCCATATCCTCTTTTCTCCTGGAACATTGCTGGATTGTATTTCCTGACTCCTCCACAACTATAGACCTGTGACAAGTTCTCATCAATGGAATGTGAACTGAAATGAGATGTATTTCCTTTGGACTGAGGCAGATAAGAGTGGGAGTACCTTTTACATGCTGTCCCTTTCATTCTTCCTGTTGTGTGCAAAGGATCCAGTGCCAAACTCAAGGGTTCTGGAGAATTTTATAGTCGCTGGGTAGTAAGAACCCGAGTTGCCCAATACCTGTATGGAGCAGAACCACTTCACTACCAACATAAACAAATTTGAACTGTGCTTAACTTTACTGAGAAACAAACCTTTCCACCAAGTTCAACTGTAACTTGATTGAAAAACATACAGCTGCTAGTGTTATTTCCTTGACAAATAAAATTGCTAATAGAATTTTCTGCCTCCACCTTTACAGCTTTTTACTCCAGTCTCTATCTGGCCAATATAACAGTATCATTCCATGCTTGAAATTCTTCTATGGCTTCCAATTTATTGTTTGGATTCTAGAAATGGGTAAATTTAATGTGGCATATATGACTCTTAACAATCTGCCTCTCCCCTTGTTTTATTTTGCAAGAGCTGCTGGAATGCAATATACCAGGAGTGAAATGACTTTAGAAAAGGGGAATTTATTAAAATTGCAAGTTTATAGTTCTAAGGCCACAAAAGTATCCAAACTAAGGCATCCAGGGAAAGACACCTTGATTCAAGTAAGGCCAGTGGGTCCAAAACACCTCTGTCAGTTGGAAAGGCACGTGGCAAAGTCTGCTAACTTTCTCTTCCCATTACATAAGGCTTCCAAGGGGGTGTTTTCCTTCTATATCTCCACAGGTCTCTGGCTGTGTGGGCTCTGTGGGTTCTTGTGGCTCTGAGCGTTTTCCAAAATGGATCCCTCTTAAAAGGCTCCTGTAAGCAACCCCACCTTGAATGGGTAGAGACACATCTCCATGGAAAGCATCTAATCAGAAGTTACCATCCACATTTGGGTAGGTCACATTTCTATGGAAACAATAAAAAAGATCCCACCCAGCAATATTGAATGAGGATTAAAGGACATTCTAGGGTACACAAGAGATTCAAACCGGCATACCCCTTCCCAACTTTCCAGATTTGTTTTCCTTTGTTTCCCAGCATGAATTCTGCCCTTCGTTCAGACTGAACCAATCTCACCAAAGGCATTGTAATCTTTCTGGTCCTGTTGGTAACATTCTAAAAATCATCACAGATTTCAGAGTATGCTATCCACATACTTCAACACAAGGAGAAGAAAGTTTGTTATAATGGAATAATCATGGATACAATATAGCCACTGTTCTAGGCATAGTGCTTTCAGGAAAAATAAAGTTTTCAGGGAAAAATAAAGTTACTAATATATATTTTTTGCTAACTTCAGCTTCCTTGTCTGGAATAATTTCTTCCCTTTCCCTCATTTCATGCTAAGAGATCTCCTCGAATTTTGCTGCATTGCCCAGCATTTCTTGTTCTATTCTACTTTATTTGCTTATACAGAGATCTTGGTGATTATGGCATTTGATCAGTGTATTGCAATATACTGCATCTTTCTTAATGGAAAAATTAGTATGGTCTCTTTCTAAGGCTAATGCTACACATGTCTATTATATAATTTGAAGTGACTTAAATTCCCCACCAATTATTTCTTCCCAGTGATTATTTTCATCAACTAATAGGTTATTGAATTGTTTGCTTTAAAACTGATAAATTATGAAGGTTTTAAATGTACTTAAAATCTTTTGATTATTAAGAGTCAACACAATTTTTTTTCTAGGTCAGAAATCATATTTTTATGATACTCATTCTTTGAAAATTGTGATATCTGCTATTCTGCCCAGTAAATTGTTTGGTGGTTGATATCTCAAATCTGCATGGGAAGAGTGTATTTTCTGTTTTTGTTGGGTGCAAGACTTTTTTTAATTAGAGAAGTTGTAGGTTTACAGAAAAGTCATGCATGAAATACAGTTTCCATATAACACCCTACTATTAACTGCTTACATTAATGTGGTACATTTGTTACAATGGATGAAAGAATATTTTTCATTATAAAGCTATCAACTACAGTCCATTACAGTTCACTGTTTGGATTGTGCAGTTCTAAGTTTTGATTTTTGTTTTAAATTTTTATTCTAGTAACATACACAACCTAAAGTTTCCACTTTTTACTACATTCAAATATATAATTCAGTGCTGTTAATTATGTCCAGATTGTTGTGTTACCAACACCACCACCCATTATCAAAATTTTTCCATCACCCCAAAAAGAAACTGTATATTGTAAGCATTAACTCCCCATTCTCTATCCTCATACTGGCCCCTGGTAATCTATATTCTAGTTTCTGACTCTATGAATTTGCTTACTCTAATTATTCCATATCAGTGAGATTCTACAATATTTGTCCTTTGGTGTATGACATTTCACTCAACATGATGTCTTCAAGGTTCATCTACGTTGTTGCATGTATCAGGATTTCATTCCATCTCATGGCTGAATAATATTCCATTATATGCACATAGCACATATTTATTCATTAGTTGATGGACATTTGGGTTGCTTCCATCTTTTGAAAATTGTGAATGATGCTGCTCTGAATATCAGTGTGCAAATATCTGTTGCATCCCTGCTTTTAATTCTTGTGGATATATACCTATGACCTGATTTATTAAGGCTGCTGGAATGCAATATACCAAAAACAAAATAGCTTTTAAAAAGGGAATTTAATAGTTACATGTTACAAATCTAAGGCTGTGAAAACGTCCAAAATTAAGGCACTAACAAGAGATTACCTTCACTCAAGAAAGGCTGATGCTGTCTGGAACACCTCTATCAACTGAGAAGGCATGTGGCTGTTATCTGCTGGTTCTTGTTCTTGCTTCTGTTGCTTCCAGCCTCTGATAACAGTGGTTTCCTCTCTAAGCATCTGTGGGCCTTCAGTTAGTGCCTGTGAAATACAACTCTGGGTTCTTGTTTGCTTATCATCTCATGGGAAGGCACATGGTGACATCTGATGGGTTCTGTCCTTGACTAGGCATATGCTTTCTTGGTTGGTACTCCAAATATGTGTGTCTCTTTCAGCTCTGAAGCAACTGTTCTCCAAGCATCGGCATTTGAAGTTTCTCCAAAATATTTCCCTTTTTAAAGGATTCTAGTAAACTAATCAAGATCCACCTTGAATGAATGGAGTCATATCTCCATCATTCAACAGGCCACACCCACAATTGTGGGTGCTATATCTTAGTGGAAATAACCTAATCAAAAGTTTTCACCCAACAATATTGAATGAGGGTTAAAAGAAATGGCTGCCCCCACAAGATTGGATCAGGATTAAAACACAATATTTTATTTTGCTAAAGCTTCCAGAATGAAATATACTAAAAATGGAATGGCTTTTAAAAAATGAGAATTTATTAAGTTGCAAGTTTACAGTTCTAAGACTGTAAAAATGTCCCAACTAAGTCATCCAGGGAAAGATACCTTGATTCAAGAAAGGCTGATGGGTCCAGTACATTTCTGTCAGGTGGAAAAGCACATGGCAACATCTGCTAGCTTTCTCTCCTGGTTTCTGGTTTCATAAGGATTCCCCAGGTGCGTTCTCCTTCTGTGACTCCAAAGATCATTATCTGTGTTGGCTCTTTCAGCTCTGTTGGCTGTTTCCAAAATGGTTCCCTCTTAAAGGGCTCAGTAAGCAACCCCACCTTGAATGGGTGGAGACATAGCTCCATGGAAACCATCTAATCAAAAGTTACCACCCATAATTGAATGGGTCACGTCTCCATCAAAGAAATAAAAAATATCCCATCCCACAATACTGAGTGAGGATTAAAGGACATGATTTTTCTGAAATACATGACAGTTTCAAACTGGTACACATGGCTTTTCTCGGGTACATAATAGTTTCAAACTACCACAACTTAGAATTGGGCCTGCTGGGCCATATAGTAATTTTATACTTAACTATCTGAGGAACTACCTAGTTGACTTCCACAGTAGCTGCACAGTTTTATATTCCCACCAACAATGATATCCTCACCACATGAATAATTTTCCTTTTTGTGGTAGCCATTCTGAGTGGGTATGATATGGTATCTCAACTTTGGGTTTCCTTTGCATTTGCCTAGTACCTAATGCTGTTGAACAAATTTTCATGCGCTTTTTGGCATTTGTGTATCATCTTTGGAAAAATGTCTAATCAAATCTCTTATCCAATTTTAAATTGGGTTGTCTTTTTTTTTTGATTTGAAGGATTTCTTTTTATATTCTGGATATTAAGCCCTTACTATGGTTTCCAAATATTTTCTCCCACTGTGTTGGTTGTCATTTTATTTTCATGATAAATGGCTTTGAGGAGCAAAAGTTTTTAATTTTGATGAAGGGCCATTTATCTGTTTGTCATTTGTAGCATGTGCTTTGGGTCTGAAGTCTAAGAAATCATTGCCTGGTACAAGGTCCTGAAGATGCCTCCCTACATTTTCTTTTAAGAGTCCTAAACTTCTGGCTCTTATATTTAGGTCTTTGATACATTTTGAGTTGGTTTTTGTATGTGGCATGAGATGGGGGAGGTCCACATTTATTCTTTTGCATATGCAGACCCAGTTTTTGCTGAAACACCATTTACTGAAGAGACTGTTTATCTCAACTGAGTGGTCTTTTTTCCCTTGTCAAAAATCAGTGAAGGGAGGGAGGCATCTGAGCCCAGCGTGGTACTACCAGGGAGGGGGGGCGGGGACCAGGGAGTGCCCCGCCGTGCGGGTGCTGGGGCTAGTGTTTGGCTGCACCAGAGAAGTGGCTTTGGGCTCGCCACAACAGTGTGAGTGTTGGGCTCGGCCTGAGGGCACTTTACCTTTCTGCCTTCCCAATTTTATTGTTTTGAATAGTCAAAATCAATGAACGCAGTCTGGACCCAAGCTCTGGCGGCCACCAGGACCGAGGGGACTGGACCGGCACCTGGAGCCTGCGTCCGAGGCAGCGGGGGTGGCTTGGGGAGTCGCTGGTGGTGGAGGTGGTGCCTGGCGGAGCCAGTAAGTGGCCCACGGCTAGGGCGCTGCCGAGCCCTCATTCCACCGTCACTCCTGGCCCAGCCTTCTGGTTGCACCTGGTGCTCGGGCCGATGGCGACTGGATCGGTGGCCGGATGCTAGTTGGTACCGGATGGATGCTAGTTGGTACCGAGGTTCCTCTGTGGACAGCGGGAGTGGGTTCTGCTGTGGTAGCCGCCTCTTCTCCATCTGTGGCGGGGGATGACAGTCTGGAGCTCATGACATTCCTGCATGACACTGAGTCCACAGTGGTTTACAGAAGACAGATTTAGTCTAGAGCCTCTTAATACATAAACAAATGGATATTGACAAAGACGGTGGAATTGAAGTAGGTGAAAGTGATGAATTTATCAGAGAAGATATGATGTAAAAGAAGTTACTAATAAACAGCCATCTGCACAGAGAAGATAGGCATATAACTGTTGCAGATTTATAGAGACAATGGAAAATATCAGAAGTTCATGTTTGGACCCTTGAGGACACCCTTCAGTGGTTGATACGATTTGTTGAACCACCCAATATGAGACAAATTTTAGAGATAATGTCAAGAACTGCGCTTAGCAGGAGAGCAGTGTATCAACCTTCATTTATGATCTCTTCAACAGAAAATCAGTGACCACAGTCACATACAAAAGCTTCAGCTCAAGGCTCTGGATATGCTTTTTTTTTTGCATGGGCAGGGACTGGGAATCAAACCCAGGTCCTCTGGCATGGCAGGCAAGCATTCTTGCCTGCTGAGCCACCGTGGCCCACCCTGGATATGTTTTTGTTTGAACCTCTAACACATTAGAATTCTCTCTCACTCGGAGTATGATGCAAAGAAATTACATTTGTGTGTTATTTCAGAAAGGAAAAAGTGTGAAAGTTAGTAGACCAGTAAGACTGAAGAATCCCTTAAAAATGGTACAATCTAAACATTTTGATGGAATGAAGTAATAGATCCTGACTTGATTTCATTAATCACCAAAGTGAGGAAGGCAAAGACCCACCTGAAAAATAGACTTTGCTGGCAGAAGCAGAAGATGGAGACAGTTATTTGACTGATCTTCTAGGTTGTTTTGAGGAATATATTTAAAAGTGTTATTCCATATGTGTAAGGAAGATAAACCTTGTATTCCTTTACTATGATGGGATTAATTTTTTCCCCCAGAAGGGAGATTTAGTATTTAATTTCAAATTTCAGGAAGTGAAATTTTGAAGAATAAACATTTGAGAAAGCAATATATTTTTTCAGATGCCTTAAAAGGAATAGAAAAGTGGCTTTCCAAATTACATAATAGGAACTAGTGTCTACTTCTACTTGAATTCTTGGAATTAGGAGTCTTTCATGCTTCCATGATAACACGTTGGGATGGCCCTGTTAAAAAGGGTTATTGTAGTGGTTGGATGTATTACACGGCTTTATTGGCGGTTCTTTTTTGGCTCAGGCCTGAAGAACATCCGTTTCAAGAGTTGGAACCTTTGTAACAGTTGGTGGAGATGAACTGTTGGTGGAAATTACAAACCCTAGGAAATAGAACACTACCAAAATGCTAAGCTTTCCACTGAGATGATCCCCTTTCTAGCCTTTTCCTTGTCCTAAGTTTTAAACTGAATCCATTTAAGGATTGCCTTCTGTGAGATTGTATCTAATTTTTTCATGTGAATGACTGCTGAAAATAGGAATTAAAGAATTTGCCTCTGTAGACATCTTGGTCAGGAATATTTATATTTTATTCATCCTGCAACAAACTACTTTATAAACCACAAAAGAATGGTATTATCAAGTGATTTGAAAAGAAACCAAACTAGTTTCAAAGAATGTTGAGAGCGAATGTTCTCATAAACTAGTTAAGGAGTTAAAAAAATCAGTTAACCATAAATGAGAGCAGTGATTTCTGAACTATCAATTCAGTTCCATTACTTTATGTGTCTGTCCTTGTGCCAGTACCATGCTGTTTTTGATTACTGTGGCTTGTTTTAAGATTGGAAAGTGTGAATCCTCCAACTTCATTCTTTTTTTCTCAAGTTTTGTGGATTTTGGGGGTTCCTTACCCTTCCATATAAATTTGATGATTGTTTTTTCCATTTTTGCAAAGAAGATTGTTGGACTTTTGATCGGAATCCCTTTGACTATGTAAATCACTTTGGTAGAACCGACGTCATAACAATATTTAATTTTCCAATCTGCAAACATGGAAAGAGCCTCTATTTATTTAAGTCATTGATTTCTTTTAGCTTTTTTGGGGGGGGGGGCAATTTTCTGTATAGAGGTCCCTTTCATGCTTGATTAGATATGTGCTTAGATGTTTGATTCTTTTAGTTACTATTGAAGGAAATTGTTTTCCTCATTTCTTATTATAATTGTTCATTACTAGTGTATGGGACACTAGTGGATTTTGGGTGTTGATCTAGTACCCCACCGCTTTGCTGAATTTATTTATTTTATCTAGAAGCTATTCATGAAAGATATTGGTCTGTAATTTTCTTTTCCTGTGGTATCTTTATCTGGCTTAAGTATGAGGGTGATTTTTGGCCTCATAGAATGAGTTAGAGAGTGCTCCCTCATCTTCATTTTTCTTTGAAAATTGTCAGCGGGATTGGTATTAATTCTTCTTGGACTACTTGGTAAAATTTTCCTGTGAAGCCATCTGGTCCCGGACTTTTCTTTGTTGGGAGGGTTTTTGATTATTGATTTAATTTCTATCAGTTATTGATTTGAGATCTCCTATTCCTTCTTGAGTCAGGATAAGTTTGTGTGTTTCTAAGAATTTGTTCATTTCACCTAGGTTATGCAATTTGTTGATGTACAGTTATTCATAGTATCCTCTAATAGGCCTTTTTATTTCTGTAGGGTCAGTATTAATGTCTCCTTTTTTATTTCTGATTTTAGTTGTGTCCCCTTTTTTCCTTTGTCAACCTAGGAAAGCTTTGGCAGTTTTATTGATCTTTTGATGAATCAACCTTTTGGTTTTATAGATTCTATTGTTTTTTTTATTTTCTGTTTCATTTAGCTCTACTGTAATCATTGTTATTTCCTTTCTTCTGCCTGCTTTGAGTTTAGTTTGCCATTCTTTTTCTAGTTCTATCAGTTTTGAGGTTAGATCTCTAATTTGAAATCTTTATTTTTTTTTCAAGTAAGCATTTAAGTTTATAAATTTTGCTTTCATTCCTGCCTTTGCTATATCCTGTAGGTTTTCGTATTTGTGTTTTTACTTTCATTTGCCTCAAGATATTTTCTAATTCCCTTGTGCTTTACTCTTTAACCCATTGGTTGTTTAATAGAATGTTATTTAATTTCCACATATTTTTGAATTTTCCAATTCTCCCTTTGTTATTGACTTCTAGCTTCATTCCATTATAGTTGGAGAATATACATTGAATGATTTCAATATTTTTTAATTCATGGAGACTTCTTTCATGACCTAACATGGTCTATTCTGGAGAATAATCCATGTGCACTACAGAAGAATGTGTAACTATTGTTGGATGACGTGTTCTATATATGTCTGTTTTAGTTTACTAATGCTGCTGGAACTAGAACCTTGTTCTAGTTTGCTAGCTGCCATAATGTAATATACCAGAAATGGGGTGGCTTTTATAAAGGGAATGTATTAAGTTACAACTTTACAGTTCTAAGGCCATAAAAATGTCCAAGCTAAGGCATCTAGAGAAAGACACCTTGACTCAAGGAAGGCCTGTTTCTTGAGGAGAGGATTCCTCTGCTGGCTGGGAAGGCACATGGTGACATCTGCTAGCTTTATCTCCTGGCTTCTCGTTTCAAAAGGCTTCCCTGTGGGCATTTTCCTTTTGCACCTCCAAGGTATCTTGTCTGTGTCAGCTCTGAAACGTTTTCCAAAATGGTTCCCTCTTAAAGGTCTCCAGTAAGTAACCCACTTTGAATGGAAACCACATAATCAAAAGGCCCCACCCACAATTGGGGGGTCACATCTCCATGGAAACAACTTAATCAAAGAGATCTCACCCATCAGTATTGTGTCAGGATTAAAGAACATGGGTTTTCTGGAGTTACAGGGCAGTTTCAAACTGGCACAATGTCTGTTAGGTCTACTTGCATTAGAATATTGTTAAACAGTTTCCTTTTTGATCTTCTGTGTGGATGTTCTATCCATTATTGAAAGTGTTGTGTTAAGGTATTCTACTATTAATATAGAACCATCTATTTATCCCTTCAAATCTGTCAGTATGTCTTCATATAGTTGGGGGTTCTGCCGTTAGGTACATATATATTTATAATTGTTACATCTTTTTGTTGAATTGACACATTTATCAGTATATAATGACCATCTTTGTCCCTCAGAACAGTTTTGACTTAAAGTATATTTTACCTGATGTTAGTGTAGCTATCCCAGCTCTCTTTGGTTACTACTTGCATGGAATTAGTTATTCTATCCTTTCACTTTCAACCTACTTATGTCTTTGAATTTAAGGCAAGTATCTTGTAAAGAGAATATAGTTGGGTTGTACTTTTTTATCTATTCTGCCAGTCTCTGCCTTTTGACTAGAGAGTTTATTCCAGTTATATTTAAAGTTGCTACAAATATGCAGGCATTTCTTCAGCCATTTTGCTATTTAGTGTTTTTAAATCGTAGATTTTTGTCCCTCAGTTCTTCCATTACTGCTTACTTTCATATTCAGTTGATTTTTTATATTGCCCCATTTTGAGTCCCTTCTCACTTCTATCTATTTCCTATGTGGCTAACCATGGTGTTAATTTTTTTTATTAGTGAAGTTTTGGTTTACCATAAAGTCCTGAATAAGACATAGAGTTCCTATTATTAACACCTTGCATTAGTGTGATACATTTGTTACAATTCATGAAAGAATAGTTTTGTAATTGCACTATTAACTATTGTCCATTGTTTACAATAGGGCATACTGTTTGTGTTGTGCAGTCCCATGTTTTTTAAAAAAATTTTTCTAGTAACTTATATATAACCCTAAAATTATCCCTTTAACCACATTAAAATATATAATTCAGTGTTGTTAATTACGTTAAAAACTTTGTAGTACCATGTCCAATATCCATAAAACTTTATGTAAAGTTTTCTAAAAAATATCTTTATTGAGATATCTTCAAGCACCATACAGTCCATTCAAAGTATACAATCACTGGCTCATGATATCATTACATGGTTGTGTATTCATCATCATGATCATTTTTAGAAATAGCTCATAAGAAAACAAAGGTCTAGATTGTGAGTTTTTAGAGCAGACACATTAAGTCTGGAGTGGTGATTATTTCTGGATTTCAAGAGGCTGTCTTATATATATATATATATCCTGATATTTAGAGATAAGAACAAAGCTGATCAGGTTGGAGTTAAAGTAATTCAGAACACAGCAGTAAGGAAGACAGTGTCTATATCTTACAACCACACATACTCTTTGAGACCAAAGGAATAAAGGTTTGTTTGGTCTAGAACCACAATTTTCTGTAGCACATAATCTAACTCAACCTATCTGTATAGCTCATTTGAACAACTGAAACACAGGGAGCCCAGAGTAAGAAAGAGGACCTTTAATCTTGTATAGATTGTAATGCCTGGATGTATCCTAGAGTATATTAAGCAGATAATCAAAAAGTATTGGGTTCCTGGTCCAGATAAGTCCTGAAACCTTGTTGTCACTTGTATCAGAACTGCATTCCTTTTTATGGCTGAAAAATATTCTATTGTGTGTATATATCACATTTTGTTTATTAATTTGTCAGTTGCTGGACACCTGGGTTGCTTCTATGTTTTTTTTTTTCCTCGCTTCTACCTTTTAACAATTGTGAATAATTCCACTCTGAACATTTGTGTTCAAATATCTTTTTGATTCCCTACGTTCAGTTCTTTTGGGTATTTACCTAGAAGTGGGATTGCTAGGCCATATAGTAATTCTATACTTAACTGTTTGAGGAACCACAAAACTGTCTTTTACAATGGATGCACCATTTTAAATTCTCACTAGCAATGACTGAGTGTTCCTATTTATCCACATCCCCACCAAAATTTGTAATTTTTCATTTTTTAGTAGTAGTCATTTGGTGTCTATGAAGTGGTATCTCGTAATTTTCATTTGCATTTCATTAACAGCTAGTGCTGTTTGGCCACTTTTTCCCTCTGCAATCAGTATTTATTTTGGTGTCTAAATAGTCTCATCTCTGGGTAGTGGGAGCCCCTTCAAACTGGCCCCTGTGTCCTTTTTAATTAATTTGCTATTATTATTGTGAAATATAACATATATACAAAAAAGCAATAAATTTCAAAATACATTTTAACAAGTAGTTATAGAACAAATTTTGAGGTTTGGCATGGGTTACAGTTCCACAATTACAGGTTTTTCCTTCTAACTGCTCCAAGACACTGGAGACTAAAAAGAGATATCAGTATAATGATTCAGTGGTCACAATCATTTGTTAGATCCTAACTTCTCTGTTATAACTTTGCCTTCTCCTTTGATCCTTGTTCCAATCTTTAGGAATATTTGGGTTATGCCCATACTAACTTTTTCATGTTGGAAGGGGTTGTTAATAAATATGGGATAAGGGGATGGAACTAGTTGATGTTTTGTAGAGGCTGGCCCCTCTGCATCTCAGGACTTATCTAGTTATTTGGCCATTTTAATATCTTCTTTGTAGAAATGTCTATTCAAGTATTTGGTCTATTTTTAAAATGGGTTGTATTTTTATTGTTGATGTAAAAAATTTTTAATATGTCCTGGATTTTAAACTCATATGAATATATGGTTTCTACATATTTTCTACCATTAACTATATTGTCTTTTTAACTTCATGATAAAGTCCTTTGCTAAACAAAGGTTTTTAATTTTGATGAGAGCCCATTTATCTGTTTTTTATCTTTTAGCTGCTTGTGCTTTGGGTGTAAAATCTAAAAAAATCACTAAATGACGCAAGGTCCTGAAGATGCTATCCTACTTTTTCCTCTTGTCTCATTGTTTTGGTTATTTTTAGGTTTGTAATCCATTTTGAGTTCATTTTTATATATGATAAAACATAGGGGTCTACTTTCATTCTTTTGCACAATGTTTTCCCAGTAAAAAAGACTTTTCTTTCTCCACTGAGTAGATTTAGCGCCCTTCTCAAAATTTTTTGTCCATAAATGTGAAGGTCAATTTTCAAACTCACAATTCAGCTCCATTGGTCCATATGTCTCTCCTTGTGTAAGTACTGTGCTGTTTTGATTACTGTGGCTTTGTAATAACTTTTACAGAAAGTGTGAGTCTTCCAATTTCATCCTTTTTCAAGAATGAAAAAGCTATTTGGGTCTCCTTGCCCTTCAGCATAATTTTGACAATTGACTTTTCTATTTCTGCAAAGAAGGTTTTTTGGGATTTTGACTTGGACTGCATTGAATCCATCAATTGCTTTGGGGGTAGAATTGACATCTGAACATTCATCTTCTAATCCATGAACACTGAATTTGTTTCCATTATTTGTCTTTTTAAATGTTCTTTTAACAATTTTTATAGTTTTCTGTGTAAGTCCTCTACAACCTAGGTTTGGTTTCATCCTAGACATTTCATTCTTTTAGTAGTTATTGTAAATGGAATTTTTTTCCCATGGTTTCCTCTTTAGATTTTTCAATTCTAGTATATAGAAATAGTACTGATTTTTGGGTGTTGATCATGTACTCTGACATTTTGCTGATCTCATTTAATTCCAGTAGCCTTGTTGTAGATTTTTCAGGATTCTCCATATATAGGATTTTGTCATCTGTAAATAGGGAAAGTTTTACTTCTTTCTTTCCAATTTGGGTGCCTTTTAGTTCTTTCTCTGGTTTAAATGCCCTAGCTAGAACACCCAGTACATAACTGAATAATAGTGGTGACAGTGGGCATCTTTTTCTTGTTTGTGTTGTCGGAGGAAAAGCTGTCAGTCTTTTTCTACTGAGTATTATGTTAACTGTGGGTTTTTCATAGGTATCCTTTATCATGTTGAGTAAATTTCCTTCAATTCCTAGTTTTATAAGTTTTTATCAAGAAGGGATGCTGGATTTTGTCAAATGTCTTTGCAGCATCAATTCAGATGATCATGTAGTTTTCTCCCTTTATTCTGTTATGTGGTGTATTTCATTTATTGATTTTCTTATGTTGATCCACCCTGGCATACCTGGAATGAATCCTACTTGGTCATGGTGTATAATTCTTTTCATGTCCTGATGTATTGTTTGCTAGTATTTTGCTGAAGATTTTTGCATCTGTCTTCATAAGGGATATTGTGGTCTGTGGCTTTATTCCCTTGTGGTGTCTTTATCTACTTTGGTGTAAGGGTGATGTTGTTCTCATAGCATGAGTTAGGAAGTGTTCCCATTTGTTTTAGTTTCCTGGGATCTTAAGCAAATACCATGAAATGGTTTGGCTTAAACAATTGGAATTTATTTGCTCCCAGACTTGAGGCCAGGAAAATGTCCAAATCAAGGCATCACTAAGTAGATGATTTCTTCCCGAAGACTGGCTGCTCAGCAATCCTTGGATCTTCTGTCACATGGCAAGACACCCAGCTGCATCTGTTGTCTCTCCTTTTTACTTCTGGGTTTCATGGATTTTAGCTTGCTTCCTTGGCTTTCTCTCTTTGTGTCTGTATTTCATTCATCTATATGAAATGCCTAGTTAAGAGAGCCTTTGTTTTCTGTAGTTCTGAGGAAGGTTACTATCTTTCCTATTGCTTTGCTGCCTCTGCTTGAGTGGGGCTGGAACAACGGCCGCCTTCATAGCGGGCCCTGGGGTTCTGATGTAGCTGATCAAAAGCAGTTACCAGTGATCAGACCATGTATCTCTGGCATTTGGAGCAGCAGATCTTTATGTCCCACCTAGCTACCAGTAAGTTCCACCAGGAGCTCAAGCTATAGTCTCCACTGTTGCCTGCCATGGTGGGTGATCAAAGCCACTGCAAGGAGGGTGGGACTTATTGTTATTTACTGAAATTGACCAGCCTCTTCCTCCTGCTTTTCCCTAGATGTTCCACTAGACACTAGAGTCTCAATACTGGATTCAGATAGTTGCTATAAGTTCAGTCGTTGGATTGTTGGAGGGAGTGGTTCCTGGAGCTTCCTACTATGCCATTTTCTCTCAGTTCTCTCCAGGAGCAAGTTTCTACATAGGCTCAGCAGAACAAGTTTATAAGTGGTTGTTCTAGTTTGCTAGCTGCCAGAATGCAATATACCAGAAACAGAATGGTTTTCAAAAAGGGGAATTTAATAAGTTGCTAGTTTATAGTTCTAAGGCAGAGAAAATGTCCCAATTAAAACAAGTCTATAGAAGTCCAATCAAAGGCATCCATCTAGGGAAAGATACCTTGGTTTAAGAAGGCCAATGAAGTTCTGAGTTTCTCTCTCAAGTGAGAAGGCACATGGCGAAGACAGTCAGGGCTTCTCTCTCAGATGGAAGGGCACATGGCAAACAGGGTGTCATCTGCTAGCTTTCTCTCCTTTCAGTTTCATGAAGGTCCCCGGGAGGCGTTTTCCTTCTTCATCTACAAAAGGTCACTGGCTCGAGGACTCTCTACTTCGTGGTGCTGCAGCATTCTCTGCACTCTCCAAATCTCCTTCTCCAAAATGTTTCCTCTTTTATAGGACTTCAGAAACTAATCAAGACCCACCCAAATGGGTGGAGACATGCCATCACCTAATCCAATTTAACAAGCACTTTTGATTAAATCACATCTCCAGGGAGATGATCTGATTACAGTTTCAAACATACAGTATTGAATAGGGATTATTCTGCCTTTATGAAAATGGGATTTTGATTACAACATGGCTTTTCTAGGGTCCATACATCCTTTCAAACCAGCACAGTGGTATTATTCAAATCTTCCATATACTAGTTTTAAAAAATTATTCAGCACTTATTGTTAAAAGATCCCACAGTGATTATGAATTTGCTATTTCTTGTAGATCTATTCATTTTTGCTCTGGAACAGCTGCAATTTTGAGATTATATTAGTATGCTGCATAATTGAATATGAATATAGCTACAAAATATCCTTTGGCTAAGGTTTACTTAGTAAATAATTTCATATCGTTTAGTCACAAGCATTTTGTGCCATTATAGTTTAGGTATATGTCTTTATTTTTATTTTAAAAGTTTTTATTAGAGAAATTATAGATTTACAGAAAGATCATGCATAAACTATAGATTTCCCAGCTATCTGTTCCCCATTTTTTAAGATTTTGCTTAAGTGTGATTCCTTTGTCACAATTTATGGGAAAATATTATTATGATGTACTATTTGTCATGGTCCATTTACATTAGGGTTCACTGTGTTGTATAGTCTTATGGTTGGCATGTTAAAAGCTTTTTGTTCTAGCAACATATATACCACCTAAAATCTCCCACATTCAGGTATATAATTCAGTGATATTAATCATATTCACAATGTTGTTTTACCATCACCAAAATTTTTCCATCACCCAAACAGAAACTGCATCAATTAAGAATTAAATCCCCATTCTCTATCCCCACTCTGGCCCCTGATAACCTGGTATTCTTAATTTCATATAAGTGGAGATCATACAATATCTGTCCTTTTGTGTCTGATTTTTCTTCATCATGATGTCTTCAAGATCCATCCATGCTGTCCCATGTGTTGGTATTTCATTCCTTTACATGGCTGAATAGCATTTCATTGTGCGTACATACCATATTTTATTTATCCATTCATCTGTTAATAGACACTTGGGTTGCTTCCATCTTTTGGCAATTGTAAATAATGCTGCTGTGAACACTGGTGCGCAAATATCTGTTTGAGTCCCTGATTTCAGTTCTTGTGGGTATATGTACAAGGGATTGCTGGGTCACATGATAATTTTATACTCAACTGTCTGAGGAACTGTCATACTCTTCCCCACAGCAGCTGCACCATTTTCATATAGATGCCCTTTAACCATAGAATAGTTTCCATAGAATCTGATAATTTCTGAATTTTCAGTGATGTGTATAGCCCATTTATATTTCTTATATATTTAAGATATTCTTTTTAGAAGAATGTCTTTCTTCCAAGTTATTTAATCTATCTTTTTCATCTCCTGTTTATATCTTTGTGCATACTGCAGTCTGGATAATTTTTTCTAATCTATCTTCAAGTATTTTGCTCCATCTTCTCTGCTATTTAACCAGTACTGAGTTTTAATTTTTATAAATTTAAGGATTACATTTTTAATTCAAAAATTCCATTCTATTCTTTTGACATATTTGGTTCTTTTTAATACTGGCTTTAACCATCTCTTCTTTTTAATTCAACATTTTATTTCTTTGGCTATTTTAAACATACTTAATCCTCAATCAGATAACTCCAATTTTTGTTATTCTCATGTGTCTTATTCTTCTGTTTTTTTTTTTTTCTTTTCCTTTTCTTCTGAGTCTTTCTCATGGTGACTTGTTTCCTCATGCAGTTTATACCTTTAATTTTGGTACTTTCTGTGTGTATCATATGGGATTTGGATAAGGGTTTTTCCCACCAAGAAGAATTTGCATTTACTTTCTCCAGGTGTCTGGGATTCTTCTCAGTAGGGCAGCTTGCATTTTACCAGACAAGGCAGATACTGTAAATTTTAGCCTTAAATCAATTGTGACTTATCAGGTTAGCCTTTTCTTTGTGATGCTGTTCAGATAACAAACAGAGGGATAATTCTTTGATTGGAGAAACTTCATCCATTGTAAGAAGTGGTAGGTGGGAGCAGATGAAGGTTTAAGTTTTTAAATGTATTGGCAGGAATCTGTGGGATTTCTATCTGATAGATCATTTTGTTTCTTTGTCTTGTAACCTTTTATTTTTCTGTACACTGTACATTTTAAGATTTTTGAATCAACTCTAGTCATGTAGTCCATTTGCTGTTTATTTCTTAAGTCTGTATCCAACTAGTAAGTAGATAGCAATTTTTTTTGAATGCCAGGAGCTAATCAAAACAAACCAAAGTAAAAATCACCTTTCATTATCTTTTGCAAATTGGGTCTGCTTTGGTTGGTGGTCTCCTTCAGCAGTTAGTTTTCCTATCAAGATGATCAGCCTGAGGCAAATGCAAAGTGCAGGGTCCTCTCTGTCTTCTCTAAGCCTATTTCTTCTCCTGGGCTTGCGCTTGCTAGTGGTCTTGGAAATTCCCTTTTACAGCCGACATGCTTTCAAGTGAAGGCTACCTGTACTCTCTTTGAAACAGACTTGCATCCCTTCCTGGGTGCTCTCTTGTGTGATTTAAGGAAGTCCTTAGCCTCAGGTTCCTTCAACTTGATTGTTGACCATACTGGCCCAGATTTCTGTCAGGTGCTGCTTTGCCCTCAGGACAAACTCTGGGAGGGTGAGCCTAAACCAAGTTCCCTGGCTCAGCCCCTCAGAATTCTGCCCCTCAGAATTCTATCTGATAAATCGGCACTGACATACACGGACCCCTGTATGCACACACAGGCAACTTTGTTCCCTCTGGAACAGGACCAGGGACTCAATATGTTGTGGAGAGGTGGGGGAGGGGCCAGCAAGGGTACCCGGACCTTCTTTAGCTTTGAAGCGTCATTTTCTTAATTCAGCACTTGTCTAGTTAATGCCGCCTGCTGTTTCCTACAGTTTTGAAGAAGGTTACTGTCTTCAAGATTCCTCTTCCTTTTTGCCCAAGGAGGGTTGGAACAATGGACCTCTTGAAGCTGACCCCGGGACCTGTAATACCGATCAAAAGCGGTGATACGGTGTCATATCACACGCCTCTGGGGTTTGGCTAGGTCTTCGTGCATCACCTTGGCACAGACACACTAATCTAGAAACTGGAGTTGTAGCGTCCACTACTGCCAGCTGCGAGGCTGCGGGGTGGGGACTTGAGGCCACTGCAGGGAGAGTAAAATTCCCAAGTATTTACTACAACTTACCAGCTTCTTCCTCTCACTCCTCCTTGGATGCTGCACAGTGTTCTAGAGACGCTGGAGTTTCAAAATAGTTGATTCAGACAGTTCCTGCCAGTTCAATAGTTGTTTTGGTAAAGGGAATGATTTCTGGAGCTTCCTACTCCATTATCTTCCCACAGACTTCAGAATCAGGCCCGTTTAATTTTTTTTTTTTTCTTTGAGCCCGTTTAATTTTGAACTGAGGTCTCCATGGCTTCTTGTGGCCCGAATTCTTCCTAATTCCCACTGGTCCCTTGACATGTTCAGCTGAAGAACATCTTGCTAACTGGAAAAAGTTACCAGCTTCATTTATTTATATATTAAGAAATAAATACTACAAAATTAAGTTGGTTGTAAGCTTCTCTAGACACCCTCTCAACCTGCTTCTAGCTGCATGTGATTGTGTCCTCTTTACAAAGAATGAGAGGATGACCTGTTCCTGTACCGTTAGGGATGGCAGGAAAGAGGGTGAAAAGCATGTGACGGTTTCAGGGGATGTTGAATGAAAGCCCATGAGTGAGAACAGAGAAGATATAAAAAATATGAGATGCCACAAACATAATAACCACACGTTCTGAGATCCCCTCGTAAGCATCCCTGGAATCCCAATGTACATTCCATGAAATAATTTCTGAGCACCTGCTCTGTGCCTGGCACTGCACTAAGCACAGCGATAACGCGATCTAGCCCTCTCCTACACTCTCCTCACGGCACACCACCCCAGGACCCAGGATTCCTTTCCTTTGGCTAGAACTGGCTCTATAGGTGGCTAAGTCTCCCTGATATCCCAGCTGCCTCCATCGAGGGCCCAGAGAAGTCATGGGTACTTCACCTCAGGGCCCAGCACAGAGCAGGGCCTGTATGCTTGTCTGGAGAGAGACTTACCAAAGCAGAATCAGGAGGCTGAGAGACAATATGTCTCATCAAGTGTGCTTCACATTAAGCGGGTCTGGCAGTAACTGAAATGCTCAGAGATGCTGAGATTCAGAGAGCTATACTAGCCACAGAACTTTGTCCTTCAAAACCCAGAGTTCCCTCATTGTGTCTAGGTGACATCCATTTGGGCATTGATGAGAGAAGATAGTCTGGACCTGGGCCTTATAGTTGAAGACCAAATATTCCAGGTTTAGAAGAGGGGAGGGCAATCCGGGCAATCCAGGCAAGAAGAACATTATGTGTCATATCAAAGCTATATCAATATTAAGCATGCTCAGAGTTGGCAAGAATTTCAGATTAGAGGGTGGTGGGGGAGGAGGTACACAGCATGCTGGGTGGTGAGCATGGCAATCTAAGGCAGGCATAATTCAGCCTTTCTTTAAAACATATGGCTGTTTTCCTATAACTAATGTAGAGTCACTGATGATCAGATGTATGTGTGTAAGAAAGATAATCCTAGATGCAGAAGAGAAACAGGGACTGAATGGGACAGACTAAGGCAAAATTCTCTTGGGAAGCCCTTCAGTAAATCTAGATAGCTCTGACCAAATGTGCTGGCTGCAAAGATGGAGAGAAGAAAACAAAAACTTGAGTCATGTAGAGATGGCAGAAACACAGTTTTGACTGATCCAGATGAATTTGGGCCATAACACAAGTAGTTTGCTTCCCTGGAGGCAAATCATGAACAATCAAAGGCAGGTATATTCATGTTTAAGGCCATATGACGTTGGCGTTCAGTGACCTCCCTACACAAACCCACTTTCTGTGATTCTGAGATCTCTGCAGAGGCAGAGGCAGCTCAGAGCTAATGGGAAAAAGAGGCAGAGTCAGTGGCTGAGAGAGGGTATGCGAGGCGGGGTGGGTGGAAATGTCCAGGAGATGGTCATTAGCCATCAGGGGATCCCTCCCTTTCCCATCCTCAGTGGACAGAGGGACAGAGGGGCTGAGTTTTCTCCTGTGTTATTGAAACCAGGATTGAAGAAGGGCCTCAGAGGTTCAGTGAAGGAACAGTCAGAGAAGGTGTAGATGAGGGAGCCGTGGTCAGTGATGTTGTAGAAGGAGATAGTACCGGCCTCACAGTCCAGGAAGATCCCAACCTGGCGTGGAGGTACCTGAAGGTGGAGGGGAGTTGGCGGGTAGGTGCTGGCCTCATATTTTTGCTTGTTCCACAACCAAATTGCCCAGAAGCCATTCATGGAGCTGAGCATAAAATGTCCCTTTCTCTTTACAGAGTCTCTACAAACCCCCAGGTCCCAGGACTCCTTGCCCGTGACATCGACCTCCCAGTAAACTTTTCCAGAGTTGAAGTGCTGGGCACCCAGGACCATGGGGAAACTATCAAATCTCTCTTCATTTTCAGGTACGTCCTGCCGGGTGTCTCCAAGTCTCACTTGCCTCCGATCCCCTGAGAGGATGAGACACGGATTGGCGGTGTTTGGATCCAGAGTGATGTGTACTGCAGAGAGAGGACCACAGTCAGGCCTGGTAAGTGCCGCAAGCCTTGGAGGGGGCAGTGACCTTGTGCCTGTGGTGGAGGGTTTCTGCAAACCACAGGACCAGGAGGAGGGGGTGACCCCAAGCCTCAGGACGTGAGGACATGACAGCCCAGCCATTTCTGGCTCTGATCAGTGAGGAACCACCTTTCCCATCTTCCTCTTTACCCTCCTACCCATTCTGACTTGTCACCTCAACTCGACACCCTGGGAGTCTGCTCTGTACCCCTGTTATCCCATTTCCCTTCTACTCAGGCCAGCCCCAACTCCTAGGGCGCTCCTCACCTGCACATGTCCTTAACATCTTCTTCAGCCCTGGAACCCAGCACACACTTTCCAGGTCTGGAGAGACAATATCCAGGTCCTTCAGCTTCCAGGCCTCACTCCTGGGGAAACAGAGTCTGAGACCCCCACCTTCCACTCCTACTGTTCCCTCCCGTAACCCTAATGCTATAACCTCCCTCATGGATGACTCTGATAATCGAATTCAATGCAAATTTACAAACATCTGTGTTCAGGTCCTTCGGGCTGGGAGACAAAAGATGTAGGATTTATCTCCTATCCAGGAGATCCTGGTTACAGGAGGCTTTGCAGCATGTGGAGAGACTGTACTTCTTCTCCAAGTCTGAGGTCACATGCAAGCATATTCTGTTTAATTATACAGGCAAAGCATCTGATATAGATGAATCACTTCGGTAAGGGACCTCAAGGATTCATGCCTTTACTGTGGGTCTTACTCTAGTTATTTTTTGAAAGTTTGCATCTGGTTAGCTTCCACTGAGAAAAGGAATCCCAGAAGGGGAACTTCCCAGAATTTCTCTATCTCTAATTTGTGAAGATGTTATACTCTAATCAGTTTGGGCAACTCACCAATTGAGCTGCCCATTGCTTAGCCTTCTGAAACCAGAAAATATTTTATGGATGATCAACCTTTGAAAATAATCCTGAGGACGGGGAATAACTTTGGTGCAGGTTTTTCTATCTAATTCAATATCCTTTTTCATAAGTATAATGCTTCCTATACCCTCAGCCCCAACAAAGTATACCTCCTCTTACCTTTCCAGGATACTTCCCACATCCTAAGGAAAAAAGAGGCAAAGAGTGAGTTCAGGAGTCACTGGTTCACCATTGAGACTTCAGTCTTGTGGGTGATGCAATGTGATACCAACCTGTGGTCCCCAGGGCACTACTCTACCCTCTTCCTCTAGGCCAAGGCCCTTGAAAAATATTTCTGACTATGCTTGGAGCAGAGAGTTTGTGTGGATGGTTGTGGGTAACCAGGAACCCAGCATGGGTGATTTGTAGCTCGAGAAAGGATCATCAGTTTAAGGACTTTGACTCAGAAAAGGAATTAGAAAGACCAGATGGTGGGGAGAAAAAGAGCCCAGTCTGGCTGAGGCTGAGGTAGTTGGAGAGGAGAATGGTCAAGTTAGGGGCCCAGAAACAGTTGGCTCTCTTTGGGCTTCAGCTCTTTGGGGGAGAAGTCTGTTGCTGGTCAAAGCTCTGTCCAGTGCTGAACTTAATATTGCCTCCTCATGTATGTGAAATCAAATCATCTGAGAATATTCTGGGGGCTGGGAGCCCTCACATGGCAACTGGCAGGTTTATTTGACAATACGGTCAAAACTGTATTGTAAAATCAGGTTCAAAGTGGGGCAAGAAGCAAAATCAGGTTCAAAGTGGGGCAGAAGCAGGATAATGGGCAGAAGAGAACCTGTCAGGTCAGCTCAAACCATGGGACTTTTTGCACAAAAGAAATCTCTCCATGACTACATCAGACTGAGAGATGGTGAGAAGCAGTGGGGAAAGAAAACCTGTAGAACAGTAGAGCAGAAGGGACTACTGAGACCACCTAGTCCACAGTTTCTCAAAGTGAAGACAAATATATCATTGGTGAAGGTGAGATGATTTTACATAGAACATACATTGATGAATTAAAAAAAATAGCTCTGTACTTATTTTATTTTTCGCTCTATTTCTTACTAACTGGGTGAACTAGATCAGGTTACTTAACTGTTTCACTTTTATTTCTCACTAAGTCTCTTATTATCTCTGTGTCTTAGTTTCCTCATCTATGAAATGGGGATAACACAGAACTTCCCTATTTGTGTTTTCATGAAGGATTTAATGAGCTAAAACCTCATGTCTGGTCTTTAATATGCAATACTTTTAAGCCTGCAGCTGCTATTGTTATTAAATAAGTTAGAAAAACATAACATCACAAATTATTGCTTAGAAAAATTTCCTCTTAAGCTGATTTTATTCAGATAAAGGAGTGAGACAATTCAAAAGTAAAATGGCATGCTCAAATAATTTAGTTCACAGAAGTAGCAGAAATTGTGAAGATGATAAACTTATAATTCAATTTTGGGAATTCTGTGTTATTTAGTCTCCCCAGCAGCCTCTTGTTTTATGGATGGATAAATTAGCTCTAGGAGAGGAAAATTACTTAACCTGTACTTATGGAGAGACTCGGTGGTAGGGCTGGGGCTAGGCTACTGTTTAATTTTTAGGTCTATGTTTTTAGATGTATTACATTTATTAAAATCTTCCCATGTGCTAGACATCACCTAAGAGCCTCAGGGGATTCTCTCCTTTAATCCTCACAAAAATCCTTTAAAACAGGTAATATTATACTGGTATACTTCATTTTACTACCCTTCACAGATATTGCATTTTTTTTGCAAATTGAAGGATTGTGGCAACCCTCTATCCAGCAAGTCTATCAGGGCCATTTTTTAACAGTGTATGTTCATTTCTGGTTTGCATGCCACACTTTGGTAACTCTTGCGATATTTCAAACTTTTTCATTATTATTATATCAGTGATCTGTGCTGCTACTATTGTAATTGTTTTGGGGCACCACAAACCATGCCCACATAAGAAGGCAAACTTAATCCATAAATGTGTGTGTCCTTGACTTCTCCACCGACTGATCCCATCTCTCTCCCTTTCCCTGGGCCTCCCTATTTCCTGAGATGCAGAAATACTGAAATTAGGCCAATAACAACCCTACAATGGCCTCTAAGTGTTCAAGTGAAAGGAAGAGCATCACCTCCCTCTTTTAAATCAAAAGCTAAAAATCAGTAAATTTAGCGAGGAAAGTATGTCCAAAACCGAGACAGGCTGAAAGCTAGGCCTCTTGTGCCAAACGGCCAAGCTGTGAATGTAAAGGGAAAGTTCAAGAAAATTAAAAGTGCCACTCTAATGAAGAGGCAAAGGATAAGAAAAACAGACATATTGCTGGTCTGGAGAGAAAAATCAAATCACTGACAACATTCTCTTAAGCCAAAGCCTAATCTACAATAAGGCCCTGACTCTGCAATTCTATGAAGGCTGAGAGAGGAGAGGAAGCTGCAGAAGAAAAGTCTGTAGCTAGCAGAGGTTGCTTCTGAGGTTTAAAGAAAGATACCATCTTCAAATCATGAAGGTGCAAGGTAAAAGGGTAAGTGTTAATGTAGAAGCTGCAGCAAGTTATCCAGAAGATCTAGCTAAGATAATCGATGAAGATGTCTACACTAAACAACAGATTTTCAATGTAGACTAAACTGGCTTCTGTTGGCAGTAGATGCCATCCAAGATTTTCATAGCTAGAGAACAGAAGTCAATGCCTGGCTTCAAAGCTTCAAGGGACAGGCTGACTCTCTTGTTAGGGGCTAATGCAGCTGGTGACTTTAAAGTTGAAGCCAGTCCTCATTTACCATTTTGAAAATCCTAGGGCCTTTAAGAATTATACCGCCTGTATGCATAAATGGTACAACAAAGCCTGGATGAGAATGCATCTTTTTTACAACATGGTTTATTATTGAATATATATAATTTTTGCATGGGTAGGCACTGGGAATCGAACCCAGGTCTCCCAGCAGGTGAGAATTCTGCCTGCTGAGCCACCATCACACAGACCTTTATTGAATATTTTAAGCACACTTTTGAGACTTACTGCTCAGAAAAATAGATTACTGTTAATGAACAGTAATCATTTGAAAGCAATGAGCTCTAGTCACCCAAGATGGAGATGTACAATGAGATTCATGTTTTCATGCCTGCTAATACAATGTCCATTCTGCAGCCCATAGATAAAGGAGTCTTTACTTTCAATTCTTATTATTTAAGAAATATATTTCAACCTTCTTGACCAAAAGGGGGAAGAGTGAAATGAGACAAAGTGTCAACGGCTGAGAGATTCCAAACAGAGTCGACAGGTTATCCTGGAGGTTATTCTTACGCATTAAGTAGATATCACCTTGTTATCCAAGATGTAATGGAGAGGCTGGAGGGAACTGCCTGAAAATGTGGAGCTGTGTTCCAGTAGCCATGTTCCTTGAAGATGATTGTATAATGATATAGCTTTCACAATGTGACTGTGTGATTGTGAATACCTTGTGTCTGATGCTCCTTTTATCTACCTTGTCAACAGACAAGTGGAACATATGGAATAAAAATAAATAATAGGGGGAACAAATGTTAATATAAATTTAGTTTGAAATGCTAGTGATCAATGAAAGCGAGGGGTAAGGGGTATGGTATGTATAATCTTTTTTTTTTTCTGTTTTCATTTTATTTCTTTTTCTGATGTCTTTTTATTTCTTTTTCTGAATTGATGCAAATGTTCTAAGAACTGATGAATATGCAACTAAGTGATGATATTGTGAATTACTGATTATATATGTAGAACAGAATGATCACATGTTAATGTTTTAGTTCTTTTGTTAATTTTTTTAATTAATAAATTAATTAAAAAAAGAACAACAACAAAAAAGAACAAAAAAAAATACATTTCATAAGGCTATAGCTGCCGTAGATAGTGATTCCTCTGAATAGATCTGTGCAAAGTAAGT
>PVIY010020894.1:0-43298 GCA_004026745.1 Myrmecophaga tridactyla
ATTTTGGCCCCCATATTCATAAAGGATTTCATTCTGGAATTTTCTTTTGTGTATATGTTTATAATTGTTATACCTTTTCATTGAATTGGGTACTCTCATAAATATATAGTGTCCATCTTTGTCCCTTGTAACAGTTTTTTATTTAAAGCCTATTTTATCTCATATATTAAAGCCACCCCAACTCTTTTTTACTTACTATTTCCTTGGAATATTTTTTCCATCCTTTCACTTTCAATCCATTTCTGCCTTTGGGTCTGAGATGAGTCTCCTGTAAACAGTATATAGTTGGGTCATGATTTTTTGTCCATTCTGTCAATAATTGCCTTTTGATTAGAGAGTTTAAACCATTTACATTTAAAGGAATTATTGATATTTTAATATTCATTTCTGCCATTTTACTATGTTTTTTTGTAAGTCTTACACTAGTTTTGTTCATTGTCAGATATTATCGCCTACTTTTGTTTCTAGTTTTAGTGAACCATTGAGAATCTCTTCTCATTTCTTTTTGTTAGATTTTTTTTGTAGATTTCTTTTGGAGCCCAAATTTAGCATCTTAAATCTATAACAATCTCATTTAATTTGAAATCAACTTAATTTTAATAGCATACACAAACTATATTTCTATAACACTCCTCCTCACCCACTTTATGTTGTTCTGTCACAAATTACATCTTTAAATATTGTGTGTCCAACAGCAAAGATTTACAATTACTTTTATGAGTGTTAAATTATAAAAGTGGAGTTAAATTCCAAAAATACAATAGTACTGACAATTATATGTACCCTTAGAGTTGCCTTTACCAGAAATCTTTATTTCTACATATGGCTTTGAGATACTGTCTAGTGTTTTTTAGGCCCATTGTTAGGCTGATCAATAGCTAAAGGAAAGCTAGCATTTTGTTGATGGTTTACATGTTTCTTAACTTCACATACATGTACTGTTTATATAAATATTTTTTTCTCAAAATCATATTTGAGGGATCCACTTAAATTGTTACTATTATGACACTCCCTGTGTCAGAGCCTTGAAATGAGTCTCCTGTCTAGTGTTGTTCACAGCCATAGAACAAAACCAGATTTGGGGAAGCAAAGCAGAGCTTTATTCTTTGGCTAAAGAATGGAGAAGGATGGACAAATGTCCAAAAGTCACCTTCTCCCGAAAGGGAGGTGAGCAAGATTCTTTTATAGGGGGTCAGGAATGTGCTTGCACGTGGCTGATGCAGGCAGGCAGGCAACAAATCATCATTTGTTGCTTCCACGTTGGAGCGGAGCGTGAAGGATATTAAGGAATGATGAGCGAGACAGACGGGATCAGGGGGTCTGAAGCTCAACGACAACAGACAACTTTATTCTTAACTGGTTCCTGCTTATATACTGCAGAGTTCACGTGACAAAGAGTGAGTATGCCCCTGGAGAGAATACAGAATGCTTACTTAAGATGACCGTAAAGAACCTGGGCCTAAGACAAAACAAACATTCTCTCTATCCCAGACTGTTCTCCATTAAACAAATAGCAATCTCCATGGATTACCACTGCCACCACTCTGAAGCCAACTGTTCTCAACAAATTCTGCAGATCTTGTTTTAGCCCTTGCTCCTACAATCACTGGCTATGATCATGCTAGAACTTACTTTTACATACATCACATGTTCATCCTTGGTCATGCTGGAACATACTTTTACAGAAAGTAAAATGGCATTCAGAAAATGGCATCCAAATCCCACCCAGAGGTGGAAAATTTGCTATTATAATGAGCAAAGATGAAGTAAGTTTGGGGGTTTAGTATGCATGCTCTGGGAAAGGTGCGTCCCCAGCTGTGGCAAGGCAGCAACTTGTGGTTAGCATCAAGATGCATTCTTGCTATTTCACTGTCTAGGAACTTTGTTGTTCACCATGATGTGTTGGGGCAATGGCTGCAGGAGCTGCAGTTCTCAATGCCTTCCTGCATATGTTTGCTTGCTATATGTTTCATACAGCACAACTCAAGTAGAGACAGAATTTAGATGAAACAATGGTGACATTACTCTGTCCAAGCACTGCTATTACTGCACATATACCATTATATGATTATAACCCAATATATTTATCCATTCTCCTCCTTATGGGCTTCTGAATTTTCTCCGTTTTCCCCCCATTTCAAACAATGTTACTATAAACATGGCTCTACACATTAACTTTATACAAGTGCAAGAGCTCCTCTAGGCTATTGTATTAGCTGTCTTTGGCTGCATAACAAATTGTCTCAGAGCTTAACCAGCAGTAAAAAAAAAGAACACAAAATTGTATTCTCTCACAGTTTCTGTGCGGCAGGAATTTAGGATTGCCTTAGCTGGGTGGTTCAAGCTCAAAGTCTGGTATGAAGTTCCAATCAAGATGTCAAGCAGGGCTGCAATCATTTGAAGGCTGGAGAGACTGGAGAATCTTTATAATAGTCCAAAAGTTGAAACAACTCAAAAATTCATCAACTAATGAATGGATAAACAAATTCTAGTATGTCTCATACGATGGAATATTATTCAACCCATAAAAAGGAATGATGTTCTGATATATGCTACAAAGTGAATGAAACTTGAACATTTTGCTAAGTGGAAGAAGCCAGCCACAAAAGGCAATATGTCGTATGATTACATTTACATGAAATTGCAGTCTAAGTGGACCTATAGAGACAAACTATATTAGATGATGGGAGAATGGGGGGAGGGGGTGTGTGAAACTGCTAAAGTATATAAGGTTTCTTTTTAGTGTGATTATAATGCTATGAAATTGATTGTAGTAATGGTTGCACAACCTTGTGATTATACTAAAAACTATTGGATAGTACTGTTTAAACGGGTGACTTTAATGTGAGTTATATCTCAATAATGCTGTTTTCTTAAATGATGCTTTCTGGTCTTTAAAATTCAGAGGTAGTTGCAGAGTAGATAAAAGTTGGTTATTAAACTTGCTGTGCTAGTTTGAAACTGTTATGTAACCAAGAAAAACCATGTTCTTTGGATCCTAATCCACACTTGTGGAGGCGGCAAGTTCTTTAATCCTGACTCAATACTGTAGGGTGGAAACTTTGATTAGATTGCTTCCATGTAGACGCTGCACATGCACTTTGGGTTGGACTTCTGATTCGATGGAGCTATGACTCTGCCCATTCATGTGGGTCTTATTTAGTTTACTGGAGTCTTTAAGGTTGCTCACAGAGAGAGAAAGAGCTCAGAGCCAACACAGAGGCAGACATTTGGAGAGGCAGGGAAAATGCCAGAAGGAGTCACAGGATTTGTGAGAGCTGTTTGAAACCAGAAGCCAGGAGAGAAGGCCAGCTGATGTGCCTTCCCATGAGATGCTAAGCAAGCCAGAACCCAGAGTTTTACCCTGGAGAAACTAAATAAAGAACCCACAGGTGCTTAGAGAGGAATCCACTGGAATCGGAAGAACAAAGTAACAAACCAGGAGCAAGGACTTCAGACGCCAGCCATGTGCCTTCCCCATGTGACAGAGAAAGCCCAGACACCATTCGGCCTTTCTTTGGAGTCAAGGTATTGTTCTCTAGATGCCTTAGTTTAGACATTTTTAAGGCCTTAGAATTGTTAACGTATAACTTAATAAATCCCTTTTATAAAAGCCATTCCATTTCTGGCATATTGCATTCTGGCAGCTTTAGTAAACAAAAACACTTGCCTTTCCATTTAAATCGAGTATCCAGCAGAATGAGAACATTCTAAAAAATCACTAAGGTTTAGCTTCTCACACATAAACCATATCTACCACGGACATGTATTCAAAATGAAGTAGAACTTAAATTGAAGTTAGAGTTTATGGGGGAAATTTTTAAAAAACAACTTTTATTCAGCTCTCTCAACATAATATACTTGATCTGATGTTCCAATATACCTAAAATAATTATTATTTAAGTCATTAATGCTTATTTGTGGAAAATCATGTAATTTTTCCTGAAGTCTGTTGACAACTCAAAGAATATTTGAGTTCTCACTTTTTGATGTGTCACTTACTATAGTTAACAGAGGGGATATTTAACACATTGCCCACATAGTGTGGCATGTTTTCACTCCTGTCACTAATTTGTCTGGCTCCATGGTGATCAGGTAAATGCCTATAAATTAGCCTTGGTCAGGAATTTGTGCAAGTGGATGGAGTGTGGCATCTGGAGGGTCTGGCAGTGGACCCAGTGGGCTGTGAGCAAAGATCCAGTCCAGCTATTTTAATAACCTCATTAATTAAGTCTCGCAGACTCCTCATTATTGAGGCATCTATTATGCATCTGGCACCTGAAAAGATTTGATTTCTCTGATTTGGGACTCCAAGTCTTACAACAAGACTTTGTTAGGTACAATGTTGTCATTATGAGTTGGCTACTCTCACGTTATCATAGTAACAAGTCTGACACAGGGAATCTTATACAACCCCAGCTTCAGAAAGTTCTTAAAATAACAATTAGTTTGTTTCTCTTTAGTAACTTACTTTGAGTCCTAAAATAAAGAAATGTGTGGGGTCTTGTGGGCAGTTAACTTCATGTCCAATCTCTGCCCACACATATTGCATATATGCACACAGATAACCTGCCCCATGGCCTCCCTTTGGGATCTAGGAATGCGTATCCTAATGGCAAGGTATGACCTTCGGAGGATGGGCCTGGAAAAGAAGTGTATGGAGGCCCAGGAAATGGGCTTTGGCACCACATGGCAGGGAATCCTATTCTGCAGTACCCAGACCATGGGGGAGTGGGAGGAGGAAGGCACCAGAACTGGATGGGCACATGCCATTAGCCCAGTGGGCCCTTCACTCTGTGAGGGGGGGAATGTCTCCTGAAGGAGACACAAATAGGAACCTCAAAAGATGAAGTCCAGAGGAATAAGAGTGCCTCAGGTTTCGTTTGGTATATTTATGACAGTTCCATTATCCACAGTTTCAATAATCATCTCACTAGGATTAGCCTTTTCAGGATGAGCTACAGCAGAGGAGGCTGAATGGGGAAAGTGAATTCACCAAACTATCCCAGGGCAAAGGATTCACCACATGAGGTTTCTGACATCAGATGGGTCTCAGCTTCTGCTCTTGTCCCGCTAAAACCCAAAGCACTAGACAGCTGTTTCTCCCAAAGGGCAAATGTCTAATTTTGGGGAGAGAAGGAAGAGTCCCAGCCAAGGGGTCTGGGGGTAGAAGTTGTGAGGCAAAGGGAAGGAGGGAGTCTCCAAGGCCTCCATTTTTTTCTCCAGCCTTAACGCATTCATGGATCTTTTCCTGTTCTTCTCTATCACCTCCCGAGAATGAAAAATGCGGCCAGGATCAAATAATTATCAGTTCATCAATTTATACTTTACGCTCAGCCCTGTTTTCTCAAAGCAATTCTTCATTATCTTGTTAAGTCTTTGATGCTGTTAATAATATGTTTTCTATTTGTTGTCTAGATAGTTCAGTCCATCTTGCAAGAAAATTGTGCTGAATTAAAACAAACTATTACTGAAAGTAGAAATCCCAAAATGGCTTTCAGATATTTGACTTTTGAAAAATTGATTTTCAGTGAATGGGCCCCAAGTAGAGCTTCAAGTTTCCTTTCACTAGATTTGAAAATAATTATTTAATGGACAGTTGTTTAGCTATACCTTCTGGTGTTGCACTATTCAAAGCACAATTGTAAACCTCAAAGAAGATACAAAAATGAAAAAGCTGCAAGTTCTGCTATTGAAAGGACATATAACCTTGTGGGAAAAGTAGACATGTGTGTAAATAATAAAGGAGTGAAGGAGAAAGGTGAAGTGCAGAAAATGAACTGAGTCTGGAAGCAACAAGCCTCGAGATTACAAATTGGAACAGAAATGTCATGTTTTGTGTGGACTATAAATCAAAGGCCTCAAAATGGTAGGCTGCAGACTGAATGCATCCCACAAGCGTGTTTTATTTGGCCCACACAGTGTTTTAAAAATAGGAGATTTCCCATTTATAAAAAGCTGGATTTCCATCTTCTGAAAAGTCAAAGATCTGGCAACCATCCCCATTGCCAACTGGCAACAATCACCCGAAGTTCAGACTCCTTAGAGAGGGCTTAATTTCTCCAATTTACCACATTTCCCATCAGTCCTCTGCCATTATCTTTCACATCCCACGTTTTCTCAGTCTAATGAAAAGTGATATGTAAATGCAGCTTCCAGACCCTCTCCTCAGAATCAGATAATCAATTTTAGGCCTTCAAATCCCTCCCTGCCCCCAATACCTTGTTAATCCTATTTTTCTATGTAGAAAATCTAGACCACAGGGCCTCATCACCCCTACGGCCATTTAAATATCCTTCCCATAGGGATTTAAGATCATAACTTCTGTGTTTTGATCCTATCTTTCTAAGATGGTCATTGGGAGAACCAGTCCATGAAAGCTCCTTCCCAGCAGCTTTATTGCCAGAGCTTTTAGTGGAAAAACCACCCCCAGGAACTCTGTTTCAGAGTAGGGTTTAGGGATGGTGGTCCTGACTATTAGAGTAAATGCTAAGTTTTCGAATATCAAATCCTAGTATCCCTTAGGGTATACTTTATCATGTCCCATTCTTAAATAAGGAAAGTTTTAGTCTAGTCCAGGGACACAGAAGAAATAAGGTCTCTATATCAGCAAGTCTAACCATATTTTCATACCAAGATCCTAGCATTCAGGAAGTTACTGGAACATGAGTTAAGATAAAATCTTAAGAAGGGAAGGGATTGGGCTGAGGGAGACCAGATAGACATTGATCATTTGTGATCAGAGTTAAGAACACCCCATCCCATGTAGTGTCATGATAAGCATCTAGCAATACATTTCCCGTTGTTTCCTCTATCAGGGACCTCTCTGTTCAAGCAAAGCTGTGCCTGGTCCATCAAGAGCTAGTTATGAAGTATATAGTTAAATCTAGTGGATGAGTAAGGGTGTCATCCATCAGGCAGGGATTAGGTGAAAGAATAACATGAATTCCTAAGATCTTATTCTATAAAGAAGTAAAGAGCAAGAAGCATGTAGAATGGAAGTTTAAAGTATCCAGTGATTTAAAGAAGCAAACGATGTGCTGGAGGAAGTATACAGACAAGGTTCCAGTAAGGCACAGAGGAGGGCCACATCAGCAGCTGGGAGACTCACAACATTCAGATCAACGTGAAAGGTCAAGTCACTGCTGTTTCGGGCAACCCCACAGGGTGGAAGGGGATCACGTTCTTACCACTGAGGCCCAACTTAAGAATTGGTTCAAATCTTTTGCCCATTTTTAATCGAATTTTTTTCCTTTCTTATCATTAAGTTGTGAAAATTTTAAAATATATTCTGGATCCAAGTCCTTTTTCAGACATGCCCGTGTCATTATTTCTTTCCCTGTCTATTCCTTGTTTTTTTTATTATTATTAAACAGTCACTTTTGAGGAGCAGATGTTTTCATTCAATGAAGTCTTTTTATCAATATTTTCTTTCATGAATTGTACTTTTGTAGATGAAGAAATCTTTGCTTAAGCCATGATCATAAAGATTTTCTCCTAGAAATTTTGTACTTTTCACTTGGTATCATAGTTAAGTCTACAATTCATTTCAAATTAGTTTTTATGTATGCTGTGGGATAAGGGCCGAGAGTCCTATTACTTGATATGGATATCCAGTTTTTCCAACATCTTCGTTGAAAAAAACTATCATTTTCCCCTCATTGAATCACTTCGACAACTTTGTCAAAAATCAACCAACAGTATGTGTAAGTCCATTTCTGGTCTCTCTATTATGGTTCATTTATCCATATTTCTATCTTGATATCAACACCACATTATTTTGAAATCTGTAACTTTATAGTATGCATTGAAATTAGATTGTATAAATCCTCCAACTTTGTTTTTGTTTTTAACGAAATGTTATTTTAATCTATCCTGTTTACTTTATCTTTCCATAAAGCTTTATGGAGTTAGTTTATCAATTTCTAGAGAAAAGCCTGCTGGGATTTGGGTAGATATTGTATTGCACCTTTAGATCAACTTCATGAGAAGTGACATCTTAACAACATCAAGTCTTCTAGTCTATGCATATGGCATGGCTGTCCGTTTATTAAATCTTCTTTAATGGCTCTAATCAAGTTTCTTTCTATAGGTTGTGTGCATATTTTGCTTTATTTCCATAGGTCTTGTGCATATTTTGTTAAATTTTTCCCTAGGTATTTCAGAATTTTTATGTAATTGAAAATAATCTGGATTTTGCAAATTTCAATTTCCAATTGTCTGTTACAAGTACTTAGAAATACATTAGGTTTTTTAAAACACTGATGTTTTTAACAACTTTGTTAAACTCACTGACCAGTCTGTTACATTTTGTTTTGTTTTTTCGATTCCTTAGGATTTTTTATGTTCACAATCATGTTGTCTACAAATAAAGACAGATGTGTGCCTTTTATTTGTTTTTCCTGCTTTTTTGCCCTGAATAGACACTCTAGAGAATTGTAGAATAGAAAGGATAAAAGTGGGCATCCTTTGCCTTGTTCCAGATGTTAAGGATAAAACATTCAGACTCAGCCATAGGTGTAATTATTACCTGTAGGTTTTTCATAGATGAAGTTGCTCAGATTGAGGAAATTCCATTCTATTCCTAGTTTGCTGAGAGTTTTTTTTTTTAATTATGAATGGATGTTGGATTTTGTCAAAGGCTTTTTCTACATTTATTAAGATGATCATATGTTTTTTGTCTTTTTCCATCTACCAATATGATGAATTTCATGGATTGATTTTTTTGAGAGTGAGAGCTCTTTGAGAATGTCCATCCAATAACCGATGTTGGAAGCACACAATAATCTTTGCTGGATTCCTACACTGCCCTGGTAGTGTGGATGTAAAAGATTGTTGTAAGTGCTTACAGGAATTTTTCAATATGACATTTTTGTTTTAGGCACAAATTAAATCTCTCACTGTGAAAACAAGCTGGAAATTTAGAAATATGGATCAAACGCTTTCAGTATGTTCATATCTTTTGACCAAAATATCTGCTTGTAAGAATAAATACCAAGAAAACAAAAACGTGTAAAAATACAGGCAGAATATTATTATTATAGCATTATTTATAATATGGAAAAAATGAATCACACCCAAATATCAAAAAAGGGGACAGGGCAGCTGCCGTGGCTCAGCAGGCAGAGCTCCGACCTGCCGTGCTGGAGGTCTGGAGTTCGATCCCTGGTGCCTCCTGCCCATATGCAAATTATAAAAAATAAATAAAGAAAGAACATGGCTTTTTTTAAAAAAAAAAAAAGGGGGGGACATTTATTATATACCATGAAATGAAATAATATGCCAAAGTTTAAATTAAGTTAGAGTAGAATTAATTTCTCCTGGGTTTGTTTTACATTAAGTGAAGGAAACAAATATAAACTATAAGAACATTAATAGCCCTGAGTTTTTAAAAGTACATATATCTGCACATAGAAAAAGACTAGAAAGTCATAATAAACATCATCATAAAATTATCTCTGGATGGTGGGATTATTACATTTTCATGTTTTTCTATCTTTTCTAAATTTTTTAAATGACTGACCATTACTTTTAGAAGCAGAAAAAAAATTATTGTATCTATTAAAATGTTTTACCTACAAGGAGCTGAAAATCCAACTCAAACCAACTTAAACAATAAAGACATTTAGTATCTTTTATTATTATTGTATTTGTCACCTCTGTCTTCATTGATTGTTTTTCGAATGATAAACCAACTTGGATCCTGATCCTTTTTACATATTAAATTATTTTCTAGTATTCATGGTGATTTCTTCCTCTATCCATTGCTCATTTAGAATTGTCTTTTAAAATTTCCAAATATTTAGAGGATTTTCAAGATATTTTTTGTTATTGATTTCTAATTTAATTACATAATAGAGAATATTCTTTCTATGATTTCCATTCTTTTAAATTTGCTGAAACTTGCTTTAGAAACAACATATAATCCATCATGGTAAATGTTTCACATACACTTTTAAAAGAATTTTTATTCTGATGATGTTGGGTGAAATGTTTTATAAATATCAAATAGGTACAGTAAATTGATAATATTGATTAAGATTTCTCCTATGCTTTACTGACTTTAATTTTCTTTATTAAAGACTAAGAGATGAATCTTGTAATCTTCAGATGTAATTGTGGTTTTCATCTTTTTCTTTTTACTTCTTTTTTTATTTCATGACTACATGTGTAAATGATCTATAAATAAAATGGTAAGTCATGTAGTTTTTCCTCTAGTCCTTTATATGAACTGTACAAAGCCCTCACCATTGGGCAAGAGTCCTTAAACCCCAGCATGGTTTGGCAGGTCATCCAGGCTATTGTGTGACACACTGCTCATATATTGACAGCTTTGGTTTTCTTTTTTTTTTTTTTATCTAATGGCATTCCAGTTTGTCCTTGCATCTGACCTCATTCTCTTGATATTCATATCTCTGTCTATTCTGATTCAAACTTGAGTCTCCTCAGATCTTCCTGAATATTAATGGTCAGTCTATGTTTTTATTCATTGTGATCTAAGTTTTTGTTCAAATCCTAATTTTCTGATTACATTGATTGTCCCTCCTCCAATCCTTTTTAAAGCTCTCATTACCCTTTCTTCCTAAAGTTCTTTCCTTTTGGCTTGGGTTCCCAAGCTTCTATGGGACCTATTAACTTGCTTGAGAAGAATGGTAAATTTTTCATTGAAAGTAAATACACATACAGAAATAGAAGATTACAAAAATCATAAGTGTACAGATCAATAAATTTTTACAAAATGGGTGCTCCTGTGCAACCTATGCCCAGATTAAGAAGCCGTCACAACTCCCTCTTCTCCTTGCCATGGGATGGCTACTAGTTTAGTTTGGTCTGTTTCTTGTTAACTTTCTGTCAACGGAATCACACACAGTACATACTTGTTTACGCCTGACTTCTTTTTCTCATTAGCATGCTTGTGAGGTTCATTCATATTGTGTATAGCTGTAGTTCCTTTATTCCTATTGCTGTATATATCTCATTGCTTGGCTCTAACACAATTTATTTATCCATCTTACTATTAATGGATATTTTGGTTGTATCCAATCTTTTGGCTATTACAGATAGTGTTGGTGTAAATATACTTGTTTGAATATGTCGATGAACATCTATATATTTCTGTTGCTTTTATATCTAGGAGTGGTTGGCTGATTTGCGAATGTTCAGCTTTAATCGATACTGCCAGGTAGTTTTTCAAAATGGTTGCACCAGTTTATACTCTACGCAGCAGTGCATGAGAGTTCCAGTGGCTTACACCCTTACCAACACTAGGATCTCAGGGTCCTATTTAATTCCCTCAATTCACGGCTCACCCACCTCCCACTATATTGAGACAGTTTTCTACTTCCTGTCTCCACTCTCTATCCATGGGCTCCTAGCAGCCTGTCTCAAAAGCAGCACGCAATAAGTATTTGCCTTAAAACTGAATTCATCCCTCTGATAGTATACCTTATGTATACTACCAGTAAAGAAATGGCACCACATATTGCACATTCTTCTTAAACTTCCTATATTTAACTTGCCCTAAATTTGCAGTGATTTGATTTTATGCCTCAGGCATATAATCATGTGTGTGTTTGTGTACACATCTGGTGCTAGTTCTGTTGCTGTACAATTTTTATGAATCTTCTATTTTAAAAATGATGCTATATTAGATCCCAAAATATAAATAACCCTCTACAATGATTATAAATAAAGTGAATGGGAAGAAGATTCCAATATTAGAGACTTACTGCTTTATAGCAAGAACTATGATTTCAGTGCCATAATATTGGAGATATCATAGAGTAAAAGATTAAGGCTTAATGCAAATGTGTCTTATCAAATCCCTCTAAGATCTGTTCTTAATAATCTTACAAAAAGAGGATTCACTCATATTCTTTCTAAATTTTGTTCCTTTTATTAGAAAAGAGATCAAGTAAATTCTTAGTCATTCAGTTTCCTTCTAAAGCATTTCTCGGTGCCAAATTCAACTTTTCCCAAATATCGAGGATAGATGAGACACTTCAAAGAAAAGCACTTCAGGTAAGACATGAAGGTTTTTCAAATTCGTCTCATGTTCATGTATTTTTCTTTACTTAAATATTTGAGCACCTTTTTAATACATTAAATTATGAGAAATAAAGTATAAGCTTACAACAAGCTTGACTTAAAAAAATTGAATAAGAAATAATGTATTAAATATTCATAAAGAGAAAGTTTATTTGTAACCCCCAACTTTACTCTATAAAAAAATTCTTGGTTTCCTAACTTTTCTAGATAAAGAAATTTATTGTTCACTTGAAACTGTATGTTAACTGCAGCAGTGCAACTTCAGATTGTTCTTCCATAAACAGATTTCTCCCTCAATTAAGAAATTTCCCTCTACTAGTTGGTGCATTGTTATCCAGTCATTGTTGTTTTTCTAAAAATCTGGTTTGATTTTGCTCCATTTTGTAAATAACCAAAGGCTAAAGTTTTGTTGTTTCTTTATAAATAAGCCTCTGTGTGGTGGGCGTGTGTGTGTGTGTGTGTGTGTGTGAAGGCGTGTGTGTGAAACTGTGTCCTCTTTCTCTCTTGAACTGTGGAGCCTAGGAAAAATGGGCAGTGGATTTGAATTCTTTATATAACTCAATATTACAATTTGAATGCAAGTTATGAACCTCTCAAAAGGGGTCAATTTCACCATCTGGAGTTTAAAACAAAATCCCTTAACTTTAAGCCATGATATTGAGAACTAAATTTAGGCTTATTTAAGATTTTTTTCCCTTTGCCATTTTTATGATTTTGTCTTATCAAAAGAAAACTGCATTATTCCATTAATTAAAATTAAATGCCTCTCTTGCAGATATTTACAACTCTATTAGGCTCCTAAACCACCATTTGTGGTTTTTAATTGACTTTTCCAAGACTTCATTTAGTCACACATACACAACTCACTCTATTCTCCTCTTGAGAATTTAGGTCCCATTAACATGAATGGAATTTATATGCATACACACTAAGGAAGAATAAGCCCCTTAAACACCTTTCTAATGAAACAGCTTTGTTTCTTTCTTTTTCTCCATTTAGACATTCTCTTTCCAATATGTGCTTCTGAAGAATGTAGCTCTGATTCCTTTTCAGCGCTTTACTTTATTCTTTATTGAGTTTGGGTGCTCAAGGTAGCACTTGACTTCCCCTCACTTACTGATCATTCCTGGAAAAAGCAGCATGCCTTAATCATTACCGTATTCAATTTTCTTGTTTCAGAGAAAGTTCAGATGTTGCTTTCATTCCAGCTTTACCTTCCAACAAATTTATTTAACCCACAGACTATTTTTTGTCCTCTTGAAGACTTGACTAGCCAGAAGTCAATTAAGATAATGAATATTCCAGGAGGCTAAAGAGTTTTCCACGTTAACATGAAAATAAATAAGCATGTTTTCAGACTCTTCCACTTTACAATGTTTTTATTTGTTTACACTTTAGTTTTTTTTTTTTTTTTCTTTTGAAAGTATCTAGTGCATAGGACTTCAGTAACATGTTCAAATTTAGACCAGGAAAGGAAAGGAAAGTATACCATATGAACCATAAATCAGCAGGAAATAAAAGTACACTTCCAATGTGTATGCTAACAATCATATTTTTGTTTAGCTCTAAGAAATGTATTACTCTTTATTGTTTCTTATAATATCTTTATCGGTGGACTTTATAAACTAACTTTGTTTTCCTTTTTTAATTGTAAAATAAGGGACTGGGTAAGATTGAAATGACTTAGTGCCTACCAGGGTCCCAGAAATATAGTATTAAGCTGAATCGCATAAAATTGCCACTTTTGGTAGATTTAAAATGTAGTTAAATAAGTATTGGAAAATATATATTGAAAACAACTGTTAAAAAAAAGAATGAAGCCTCTTTCAAGTCTAGAATGTATTTTATTCTACTTTCAGAAATTAAAAAATGGAGTAATTAGTCAAAGGTAATACAATATGCATTAAACATTGAATTTTTCCAGTCACTTAATGGGATAACATTCTAAAACTGTTCTTTGTTGTGTTCTCATTCAGTTCCTAACAGATTACAGTAAACACTGTTAATTAATTGCTACTCTGAAGGTATGCTGGAACTTTACACTATAAGAAGATGATCTTTTGGTATATTTGAGCACTTGGAAAGTGAAATTGATGTATGAGAGATCTCTGTTGCATATTGTTCTAGTTTGCTAGCTGCTGGAATGCAATACACCAGAAATGGAATGGCTTTTAAAAAGGGGAATTTAATAAGTTGCTAGTTTATAGTTCTAAGGCTGAGAAAATGTCCCAATTAAAACAAGTCTATGGAAATGTCCAATCAAAGCCATCCAGGGAAAGATACCTTGGTTCAAGAAGGCCGATGAAGTTCAGGGTTTCTCTCTCAAGTAAGAAGGCACATGGCGAACACAGTCAGGGCTTCTCTCTCAGCTGGAAGGGCACATGGCGAACACGGCGTCATCTGCTAGCTTACTCTCCTGGCTTCCTGTTTCATGAAGCTCCCCGGGAGGCATTTTCCTTCTTTATCTCCAAAGGTTGCTGGCTCGTGGACTCTCTGCATCTCATGGCTATGTCGTTCTGCTCTCTCTGAGTCTCTTTCTCCAAAATGTTTCCTCTTTTTTAGGACTCCAGTAAACCAATCAAGGCCCACTCAAATTGGTGGAGACATGTCATCCCCTAATCCAGTTTAACAGCCATTCTTGATCAAATCACATCAACCACGGAGATGATCTCATTACAGTTTCAAATATACAGTATTGAATAAGGATTATTCTACCTTTAAGAAATGGGATTTATATCAAAACATGGCTTTTCTTAGGGAGCATACTTCCTTTCAAACCAGCACACATATAGAAAGAACTGAGGATAAACATGAAAACTGAATAAAGTAAAAATTCATAGCAAACATGCATGAAAAGAACCAAAATCATGGTATACTGCTTGAAGTTTCACTGAATGCTCTTCAGAGATCCTGATAATATCAACTCTTTGATTCACCCCAAAAATATTATCTAAAAATATGTCATTATCAGCAGAAACAGCTAAAAATATCTGGGTGTGGGTGATGAGAGAATTGCTGATCTTAATGATGACTTTTAGATCCACAAGGAAACCCTTTGATGACCCGCCTCACAACAGCATGAGTTCCACAGTAGTGTGATTGGAGATTGGCTCCCATATTCTGCATTAGACTCCCCCAATTGTTTTGCAAGCTTCACAGTAATGCAACCTCATATTATACACAACTGAATTTCTTCAGACTCAGTTTAGTAGGATTTTATATAAATTGTATTTTTAACTACATGTTTACATTATTTGATAAGAAACAAAAATCAATTTAGAAAAATCTGAATTCCATATTTAACTATCCATTATATTCTGTTGAACAACTCAACTACAAGTTGAAAAACAAGAGGTTATAGTCAGAAGGAGGGGGTACCAAGACCCTTCTGGGTGACTAATTCCACTTTCCAACCTTACCTTTCCTCCTCTGAATCCTCATTCTTTCCAATCACCTTATTCTCACAGCAAACTGGCAGCATGGGGCAGGCACAGTGGGTTGCATGGCCATTAATGAATGGGATAGGAAAAAGTATTCAAGTTCCTTTAGTTTTCCTACCATAAGCCTCAATTCAACCTCATTAGCTGCCTTAAATTTTACATTAATGAAGTAAAATAACTTTCATTATGTTGTAGCGAAAAGTGTAGTAAACAAATGGAATCCCTGAAAACCATGACTTTGTATTCTTTCACTTTTAAGGTTGGAAAATTTTAACTCTGTACAATAATGTATCTACACATTTGTTCATTAACATATTCTCTATTTTGTCTAATTTATTATAATCAAGTCTTAGTTGAATAATGAATCAGATCAAATAGTTTGAGCACATTCTGGAGCAGTGATATCACCAGTCCTTCCATACATAGGTGAACATTCGGCATGAACTATGATACTTAGTGCCCACTTCATCAGAAAACCTTTTAGATTCAATGCACTGTCATCTTGGAGTTGAAGGGGGATCATAATTAAATATTGCTTATAACAATAGCTCCTTGGTGACTCAGGAGAATAACGTGCTCAGGTAACGGGGGCCAGACCAGAAGCAAAAGAATTCAAAAAGGGGGAAAACAGATTAGGTAATATTCAAATACCAAGACTCTCAAGGGCCCACTTTTAAAGGATATCTTTTCTGTAGGTCAGAAGTTGTATCCCCCCATCCCAGGTGGGAGTGAAAACCTACAGCAGTCCCAGAACAACCTAGTACCCAATTCTTAATGAAGAGACACTGACCTTTTTAAAAGCTAGAGGTGAATCTGAGTGGGTAGAACCGACTCTATCAAGATAAACTATGCTGGTCTCCAAAGTGGTGCCCTCAAGAAGCCTCGGGGAAAGTTTTGACTAAATTTGATGCTTATCTTATAAACCCCCTTAAGGCATACTTCATGCCCTGAACTAACCAATTCCTTAACTGCTTTGGGATTATATGGAAGATTCTTGTTACAAATGCATACCTAGACATATGCTTTGATTTTCTTAGGGTCCAAGGATGAGGGAATGAACTTGAACTGAACCTACAATTAAGAATTAAAACATGCACAGACCTGTCTTTTGGGCTGAGGGAAGAGAAAATGGGGCCCTGATTAAAAATTAGCTTATATGAAAAAAATGAAGCAGAGCAGAAGCAGGATGACCAACTCATCTCGGTGTGCCCAGGCCATTCCAGGTTTTAGCATAAAAAGCCCATGTCCAAGTAACCCCCTCAGTTCTGGGCAAACTTGAAGGGTTAATCACCTTAGCAGTATGAACAGGGACCAGGAAAAGCAGAGGTTTTTGTTACAGTGTGAAACTACTCAAATACACCCAGCACAGGCTTCTACTCCCTTTCTCAATGCCACTCTCTCCCATTCTCCTCTTGCTTTTCTCATTGCTGGTCCTCCTCAGGCACATTTATTGGCCCCTCTTAATCTACTCACCTTAGATTATGCTTGTGACTCCCTTTTAGTCTTACTCCCCTATGGGTCTTTGAAGGATCTTAACTACTTCCATGACTCTAAGGAGAGACTAAAGTCAAGGAACTGTCACCCAAATTGGGGAACTCAAGGACTTCTGGAAATGAACACGATAGGCTGAAATCTCTTGAGTCATTAAACTGACCAGAAATTTGGGAGCCCCACCTTATTTTTTTCCCTTTGTATTCTAAACCTGGATTACCCTTGCATAGCCAGGTTGTACTTGTCTTTCCAGTACTAACCGATCCTTAATAAGTAATCACTCCTCTCAACCTGGTAATGGTTCCTCCTTGTTTTAGCCTCCTACCTAGTCCTTATTTGTTCTTTACCCTTTGGTTTTGACAGTAAATAGTATAATAGACAACTAATTAAGTGACGTCTTTGGCATTGTTTAATCACTGTGGGTGGCTTTTTAAAAAAAACATAATGTTCTGGATTACCCAGTTTGACCAAGGAATAATACTTTTGTACTTGTTGGCAATTGATGACAAAGTGTCCTGCGGATTCTATTCTTCTATAGCCTAAATCTGTACTGAGTGCAATAAGGTCAAACACTAGGAGAAAAAGAATGACTGGGAGGTTTTTTATAAAGCAGCAGGTAGGAAAGAAAGAAGAGGTTTACAAAAAAAATTAGTCTGTAGTCTAATAACTTACTAAATTTTGTCTAGGGAAAGAGAGTGAAAAACAAATCTTAGATGAGTTTTGAAAGCTGGGTTACTACTATTTTATGCAAAGTTTTTAAAAAGAGGTTTTCTAGAATCATCATTACTTCATTACTTAATTCTCAAAGATTCTGTTATACCACAAGGAAGAAAAGGAAATGAACCACAGATAACATAATGGCCTACCCACAGCCACACAACAATTATATGGAAGAACTACTGTTTCCAGTTCTTAGTCTACCCTACAGAGCCATTTTTCTTGGTAAGTTACTTAACTCTATCTGGGCCTCAGTTTTATTTTATCCTGTTTTAATCTTTCAACCCTTTTTTTTTTTTTTGTATGCTGTATGGCAGGGTCACATTTCATTATTTTTCCATGTGAAAATTGCAGCATGATTTGTTGAATTTTTCTGTTTGTTTATTTTATTCGTTTGTTTTTGTGCATAGACCAGGAATTGAACCCAGATCTCCCGCATGGCAGGCAAGAATTCTACCACTGAACTAACCTTGCACCCCTCTTTTAACTAAAAAATACATAATCTGTACCCTGTCTAACCCACAGGATGGTGGTAAGGACAAATAAGGAAAAATTGATGTTACATATGAAAAAGCCCTACTCAGAAATCTTTCCTCCAACTCTCAGGCACTTACAGTGCCAAATCACTTTGGCCTACTCATATGCTTAAGTCTTTCTGTCCCAAACATTGAAACTTGCTGTCTTAGATTCCTTAGCATTTGTATCATATGTCAAAATAAAAGTGAGTTATATGAAAAGAAATCAAGCTCTTTGTTAATGGGAGAAAGTAGAAGGGTCTCCCTTTCCTTCTAGTTCATATTATGGACTTCCTTCTAGAAAGAATATCCTATATTTTTCTGATCCAGCAAAGTGGTATCTAATGCCAGGAATTTCACATCAGGTAGGGAGTGATGGCAAAAAAAAAAAAAAAAAAGATGGAAGAACTATTTGAGGAAAAGAGAACTTTGGAGTTCTCTGAAAAGGACCAAGTCATTAATCACTGGTTCCACCAACTCCTAGACAGCAACTTGACTGATACTATAAGTGTTAAAAAGGTTAAGAACTAGAAACCCAACTGATTGTTCTTTGTAGTCAAGTCAAGGAAATCAGGTGATCTTAGTTCTACTTCTAACAAGGTTACCTACCAGCATAAGAGTTTCTAAAACTATGGTCATTTCCAGGGAAAAGTATAGTCAAAATCAAAATATATAAATAGGTACTTTAGTTTGCTAAAGCTGCCAGAATGCAATATGCCAGAAATGGAGTGGCTTTTATAAAGGGAATTTATTACAAGTTTACAGTTCTAAGACCATAAAAATGTCCAAACTAATACATCCAGGGAAAGATATCTTGAGTCTGATGACTGTCACATGGGAAGGCACGTGGCTGGGGTCTGTTGGTCCTTGATCCCAGTTCTGTTGCTTCCAGCTTCTGATGCCATTGGTTTCATCTCTAAGTGTCTGTGGGCCTTCACTCAGCTTTTCTGGGACACAACTCTGGATTCTGGCTGGCTTAGCATCTCATGGGAAGGCACATGGCTATGTCTGCCGGCTCTAGGCATCTGCTCTCTCTGCCGGCCTTCTAAACATCTCCAAATATCTGTGTCTCTGTCAGCTCTGAAGCAAGTGTCTGTATCTGAGGTTTCTCCAAAACGTTTCTCCTTTTAAAGGACTTTAGTAAACTAACCAAGACCCACCTTGAAGGGGTGGGATCACATCTCTAGCTAATCAAAAGGCCACACCCACAACTGGGTGTGTCACTACTCCATGGAACCATCCCAAGTCTCCCACACTGAGCAATTGGTCTGGCCCTACAAGATAGGACCAGGATGAAGACATGCCTTTGGGGGTACATAATAGTTTCAAACTGGCACAGGTACCATGTTCTAAAATTGGAAATATGTATCTGAAACTTTCACCTGAGAAGCTAAACTGCAGCAGTTTGGAATATTAACCCATAATACTGATGTCAGCAAACATTGATCAGTGAGAGAATCGCGGTATAGGCTTATTCAAATGACTCTTATCAACTATATGCATCATGCTGGTCATTCTTCATTTGACCTTGCAGATCCATTCTGTGACTTTCTCTACCCTGATCTGTGGCCCAGGTTTCTGTCATCTGGGCTTTCAATTGAGTTCAGCTAATAGGAAGTGTCAGGAAATGAGATTGCTGGAGGAGGGAGAGATTGGGGGGATACATTCCACATCCCTCCCCGACTCCCTCTTCTTCTCTGCCAGGTTCTTATTAGTCAATGCTGGATTATTCTCTGTAAGGCCATGTAGGGTGGTCCTTGTGCCATAGCTATTGTTCTCACCACATTCCAGCAATACCACTACTTCCACTTGCCCTTTCAGGCCAGGGATGGTAACAGCTTTGCATTGATGCTAATCCATGGGAGTTTTCTTATTGGTTATCTTAACCTTGCCCACATCTCCGTAGTCTCTCCATTAAACACTTTTAAATTGACCCTTTAGATTTTATCTGCTTCATGTCATGATGGACATTCATTGATACATATACAAACAATAAAACAGAGAACTGAGACAACCTCTGGATTATATGACAAAAAAAGAGAAAGTAATAATAATAAGAATAACATACAGAAAATAACTGAACCTGAAATTTTTATATGATTAAAATAGCTCAATTTGTCCCCCTGTGTAGATAGCGCAAGAATCAACTCCTTTCAAAACAGTTTCTTCTCTTTTCCCAAGTGATACTAAAAATTTAATATCCTCCAAAAGATTTTCACTTTTTGGGAGAATTTTAAAGTATTTCATTTTTGTATGATACCAAAAGGTAACATAATATGAAAAAATGTTAGGAATATATATATATATATATAAAGACTTCCAGCTCTCTTTTTTCCAAAATACATCAAAGAAGATGGACAGAAATTTAGGGATATTAGAGTTGCTGAAGAAACCAAATGAAAACCCTATGCTCTGAAGGAGAAAAAAAAACCCATATAAGGGAAGAAACTCTATTTAATAATATGTTCTTTTACTTTTATAAAGCTCTTTTCAATTTGGAAAATATGTCCACATATGTGGAAGCTTGCTAATTGCCTCCCCAAAATTTAATTCTCCTTTCTCCTTAAAACAGAACTAGAACTCTGCTTTTTAGCTGAGCACATGCATTCCCCAGCCCCCTTTGCAGTTAGGAATAGGTATATGTAACTAAGTTCTGGCAAATGAGATGTTAGGCAAATGTGAAGCATTCAGAAAGTCTCCTTAAGGGAAGTGGGAGTGCCTTTCTTTCCTTTCCCTCCTTCCCATTGGTTGGAAGGAAGGCAGGATACCTGGAATTGGACCAGCTAACTTGGACCACAGCGGCGTGTTAAGGATGGCAATATAGAGTGCAGGGCCAGCCCCGGGCTTTCTCTCGCCCATTCAGGTGAGAGAGAAGCAAATTTCCTTTTTCATTAAATCACTGTTGATTTGTAATTCTTTAATTATATAAAGCCAATCTTAATCCCAACGATACTGTTTTTATTATCTTATCTAACTGTTGGGTAAATTATAAGATCTGGGAGGGCAGGGACCACGTCTCTCTTCACTGCTGAATCTTCACAGGGCCTGGCACAGAGAAGGCACACGAAACATTCTTATAGTTAAATGAATGAATAAATGAATGAACCGTGACAAAACACCCTCTTTAAAAATATAATAAAAAGATTATTGATTCAGTAACGTCTCCCAAAAGTGGTTTATTGAAAGATTTAAAAAGCATAGCATTGTATATAAATGAGCTCTGGAACTTGTCTGCCGTGGGTGAGTCCTTACTCTGACACTTGCCAACTGAGAATTGGGAAAGTTTTCTCAACTTTTGTCTGTAATATGTAATAAGAAAGGGATAATATAAGTACCCAGTTTATATAGCTTTTATGAGAATTAAATGAGTTAATACGTTTAAAAACTTAGAATAATTACTGGTACTTACTACGCTCATAAGAAATGTTATCACTATTTTTTATATTAGTAGAAAGAAATAAGGAATTTCCTATAACCAATTTATGGCTGCCTTTAATTTATGTATTTTTGTTACATGAGTCTCTAAGATGAGTGTGTGAGGATCTCTTCCATGGGGAGGAAACTTTCAAGATGGGCCTGGGAGACTAATAACACAGAGGATGACATTGCAAAAGCCAGAATGGATCTTGAGTGAAAATCTAGATTAACAGGTGGCTAGTCCAGAAAAGAAGCTGATAGACTGACAAATGAAGTGACAACAAAGAATTCCTGGATGAAAGTGGGTATTTTTTTGTATGTTATTTAAAGTCCAGAAAATAACAGGTAATTCCAGTGGAACCATGGGAAGGAAATATATAACTTCAGCAATACTGCTAAAAATTCCTGCTCCTCTGTTACTTGCCTCATGCCCTAAAGTCCTCCCCAAAAATCTCATTCTCTAGCCCAAGGCCACAGTATTTCCTTTATTTGTACTTGTTCTCCATTTCCTACTTCTCTGGTTTCTTTCCTGCTTCCACTGTCCCCTCAGCACCTCCACATCCTCCCTGGAAGAGAGGAATAAACAAATTAGCACACTCTTTAACAACTGGGAAGGAGCATCATATGATATGGATGTTTAGTTCTTCACAGGAGGGCAAGGGCAAGAGCAAGGTTTAATGAAAAGGGTTCAGTGGGAAGACCTAACCAGTTTGGCGAAATGAAGCAAAATCCCTGGGAAAGTAGCATGTAAATTGAGACTGGAAGAAGGGTTAGCCAAGTGAGGGAAGACATATAAGTGAGATAGGAAGAAAAAGGTAAAGGGAGCTAGGGTGGGGCAGGGAGAGCATTTTGGAAAGGAGGCTAGACAGGAAGGGAGGGCCCAGATCATGTAGGGATATTTTTTCGCATGAACAGGCACCAGGAATTGAATCCGGGTCTCTGGCATGGCAGGCGAGGATTCTCCCACTGAGCCTCCGTCACATGGTCCTCATGTAGGTTTTTTAATCCCAAGAGCAACAGGAATCCACCCAAAAGTGTTTGTTTTATATTTATGCTTGTAAATTTTTTATACTTCTCAGATCAATTTTTAAAAATATTTTTATTGATAAAGCAACATGCAAACACAAGCATTCTTAACATACAAACATTCCATACATGGTATATGATCAATGGCTCACAGTATCATCACATAGTTGTGTATTCATCACCATGAGCATTTTTTAGAACATTTGCATCACTCTAGAAAAAGAAATAAAAAGAAAAAAAAAACTCATACATGCCATTTCCCTTATCCCTCCCTCTCATTGACCACCAGAATTTCCATCTACCCAATTTATTTTAACCTTTGTTCCCTCTATTATTTGTTTATTTTTTAATCCATATTTTTCACTCATCTGTCCATATCCTAGATAAAGGGAGCATCAGACACAAGGTTTTCACAATCACACAGCCACATTGTGAAAGCTATATCAGATCAATTTTTAAAAAAACATTAGCCACACAATTTTTTAAAGGCAAGATCTTTCACTTTGAACCTCTCTCACCCACTGCCATACCATAATCACCCAAGGTTTTTATTTTGAAATGAGAATTATCCACATCCATTAAATTTTCTAAAAATTCATTTTTAAGTCACATAGAAAACGCAAATATATCCTACACCTATGGACAAGTATCCCCATTTAATTGCTATAGACCGTGTGCTGCAACACCCAGCTAACGTTATTCCAGGCACTATAGCTAAATTACAGTTCAAAATTTTGGGTTGACTATGGTGTGAACCCAAAATGGACTTGTAACACAGGTGAGTTTTTAAACACTCAAATACACAGCACTTCTTATCTTCCTCTGAGCTGGTAACAAAGATTTCTTTTCTCTGTGTTCACAGTGAATGATTATGCTCAGCAGGAAAGAAACCAGTCTCTCGTACCATTCTTTTCCTAAACACCTGGTTGTTCAGTTTTAACAAGGTCACTGGTTTCCACCATAACTCAACTATTTTTCCACTTGGCTGGGTCCCCCTGGACTTGAAAGTAGAAATCTATGTAACATTAGCCTTCCTACTAACACTGTGGGGTTTTCCAGCCACATCATGCCACACTAATCTATGCGTGATATCATGAAAAATGCGAATGGGGATTTCTTTCTCTGCTCTTTCTTTTGAAAATCTACTTTATATATCAATAGGCAATATTTATTATTCAGGTCATTTTGGTTGTGTGTTCCATCTCAACCCAAATTTCACTGATTTATAAGCTCAGGTAAAACTCTCGCTTCTGTTAATTGGCAGCTTTCCTAGTTTATTGTGTATTTAAAGTAACCATAAATGGCGAGGCTTTTCCAAGTTCCTTTATTTGTAGGATTACAATAAGGTGACAATGGTTGCCATTTACCTTTCAGACCAAGGTGCTCTCACACATAAGTGACAAGTGGTCATTACACATTTGCAGCTCCCGTCCAAATGCTATAGAAATACAGGGTGGGAGTAAGTCTGCATGTTGAACTGCCAGGTTTCGTATTTTATATGTAGCCATAGGAATTCTACCTGATCCTTACTGAAATCATTCCTAGTGTGAGAGCAGATGGGCCATAAATATCAGGTATATGACTGGCTTTAGCCATTCTTAACCTAATGGAGAATTCAGAAGTTGACCACAAAGTAAAGTCTTCCTCCCTTTCTAGCCATGGAAGGTACTATGAGGTCTGGAAGAAAAGTATTGTCCTTAGACCAGGCAAGAGAATGCTTTGTCCAGGACCCTGTGCTTTACAGGGCTCCACTCTGCTCCTCCTTGAGCCCTCCCCTTCCCCCATGTCCCCATCAGTCTGCCAGGTGAAGGGGCATATTCACACTCAGAGCCTGTACCATCCCTTCTGGACCACTTTCTGAGTGACCCTAGAATTCTTTGCCCAAATAGTCTTCAACCTGCTTCCAGAGTTTTTAGACCTAAGGGTGAACAAGGGGCAGCTATGGGCAAGGGAGTGTGGAAGGAGCTTGGATCTGGGATTTGGGGTATTCACATAAGGGTGCATGAAGCCTCTTGTAGTGTAGGATAGAGCTGGTGATGAGAACAGGGTCCTGCCTCCCTTCACACCCCCCTGCTCTAGTAGGAAACTCCAAGACAGGAATAAAGAACATCTTTTATTTAAAAGTTAACCTGATTAATATATTGTAAATATTTAGTTATACGATGTGTGGGCTTCCATTTGTACTCATGTCCCCAACCATACAAATGTGAGGGTTGGGCCTTTAGAAAAACATACTGAGCTCAGAGAAACAGTGACTAGCAATAAATTGAGAAATGTTATATTCTTTCCTAAACATAAATCACTAGAACTGTAATACAAAAGATGTTTGGGGGGGGCGGGGAGAAAGGAGTGGAGCTCCACCATTTAGATCAAACAGTAGCTGCAATCTCTTAAGTTGTACTCTTTGTTCATAAAGCATGGAGAGCCAAATAGAACATTCTTCTCTCTACCACAAGAATTCCATCTGTACAACAGTGGCTCCCAGGCTGCCAGCTGCTCTTCACTCCCCTGTTGTAAGAATGCAACTGAGGTTGAAAACTTGTCACCAAGTTGGAGCCAATATCCACCTGTCCCTCTTGTCAGTCTCCTTCTATAAAGTCTTCCCAGGATTTAAAAACTAAAGCCATAAAAATGGAATTTGCCTTGACTCTTTCTAGAACAGCTAGATACTGTGCATACATCGTATGTCCCAGAATGACAGTGTCTCTTTAAAATTGTGATATTTAAATAAAATAACAGCTGTGCAGTACTATGACCAGCCCTTATACATATTCTCAGGAATTGTTTTCATATTCAGATCATTGGGTGTGGATTTTATTTTTCAAGTAAACCAAGAAAAGACAAGAAACTGATAAAAGGAGAGATGCTCACAGTCATAATTTATATAGAAATCATATCAGTAAACTAAATCTATTCTTCAAAAATAAAAATTGGATGTGAATAATTATATATATCATGAGTATAAAACTTTTCCCTTCTATAATAGGAAAGAAAATGCTATTGTATAGCATGTATACTAAGATACCATTATTTTAACAGCCATGCCTGACATATTTTGAAAATATATAAATCTTTCCTGGAGTTTGCTTCAATTTTAAAATTATTTTTTAAAACATTTCTATCTTTCCATCAGAGCATTCATAGGAAAAATGATTATGACATGTTAAAAAAAAACTTCAACTTCTTGGAAGAAAAGTATAATAAAAAGATATTCTATATAATCTCAAAACTTTTATCTAGAATTGAGACCTGAGCATTTACATAAATTCCTTTAGAGTCTAAAAAAAATGTCACTGGGGAGTGGAGAACCAACCTGGCTCCAGTTCTGGGTCAATGGGCCACAGAGTTGCATGGTGCAGAGCCCAGAACAGGCCAATCCAAGGGTTCAACTGCTTCAAGACTGGGGCACACTGAGCAAGAGTCAGCCACATATTTGGGGTACTTCCCTGATCAATGAAGAACTCAAGACGAAAAGAGAGAGAAAAAAAAAGACTTCTAGACTTCCCAGGGCCACATGATTCTTATTTAGGAACCAGAAAAAGTGAGCATGAGGTTAGGTATTATTTAGCTTAACTTTATTAATGGTGATCATACGCAAATGGATTCCCTAAAGGACATCCTTTTCACATCTCTTAACAATGTTCAATCTGCATATCGTACAATAGTGTACAATGCAAATGAAATAATTAATATATGAGAGACCAAGAACCAATAGATTTACTAAAGCAAAGTCTATCATACATGATAACACAGTATTAATATTAAACAGTTTGGGGGAGCAGATACGTAACAGAGCACAGTCACCCGTGCTCCCTTTTAGAGTGAACTCTTTAAAGACGATGCCAAATTGGGAGACTTTGATTGCACTCAAGAAGAATGACTGAATACAAATAATTATCCAACTTGGGTATATATTTATCCTTGAGAATCTTTCTAATTCTAATTTTAGAGAAATGAATCTCCGTTTCTATATTTGAGAAATCAAAAGTGAATATGCCTGGGAAAAACATACTGCAGTCTTACAGAGTCTCATAAGCGGATATGTTTTTTTTTCTGCTGGCACCAGGATCAGAAAGTAATAAGGAAAAAGTGATTACCTTCATCGACTGGATGTAGCTTAGCTATTCCTGAAACGGAGTTTACCAATGAGAGACTGACTAGGAAAAGTAACTTTTCAGTTGTTAACATTTCAATCGTAGTAAGTGACACAAGTCTCAAAGACTGCGACCTTCTAGTTCCCTGATTTGTTTTCCTTCATGCACAACACTGTTTCCTCTGGGTAGGAAGTAGCAACTGGAAGCCAGCTGCTGAAAGTTAGTTAGTCCCTTTCACTTACTCCTCTCACTTCACAGTCCTCATTGCCTCTCACGTCACGAGCTCCTTCACTTTTAATGCCACGAGGTTCCAACATAATGCCAGGGAGCCAGGAAGGGCTTTGTAGTAAAGCTTAGGTTTAACAAAGCCTAAACCTGTTGCAACCCTTCGTAAATCAGAACATGTAACTCCACTTGGCAAGGAACCATGTCTACTTTTAAATTATATGCTGTACCCAGGCACAATGCGAGCACTCAGTACCACACGTATGTGTCAAATGGCAATAACTTAAACATTTGCTCACCATAACCTCTGTGTATGTTCAAATAATATGGGCTACTAAAATTTCACTACACATGTACTTTACTACCACCTCTATTGCACAGAAAGCTCATTCAAGATTTAAGTCTCAGCAGTACAGGGACACACTTACTTATAAGATTATTTTCCAGTTCGGGTAGAGAGCCAATTTACACACTTTCAGTAATTTCAATAAATAGATTGTATCCTTCCCATCACAGACTTCATTATAGGTCTATTATTATATGCAGCAAGATTATTCTATTAATGTTGACAATGCCATGTGTTTCTGTGTGTGTGTGAAATGATATAGATGTAGATGCAGATAGCTGCCATTCATTAAATGCTCACTATGCCTGGCAATGTGCAAATCACTTTATTCATTCATTTAATAAATATTTGTTGAATGCCTCTGATGTGTCAGACAATGGGCTAGGTAATAGATGTACAAGAGCTAACAAGACAAACATAGCTTACAGTTTAGTAAAGAAGAAAAGACAAATGAAAACATTATAGCAAGGAATCTAACCAGTTTATGGGTCCACCTCATTGAGAAAACAGCCTTTATGCTGAGCCCTGAGGATAGACAGTTCAACAGGTAAAAAGTGGGAACAGAATGGAGATGGCATGTGAAAATGTGTGGTGAGTCTGAGAACATAAAAAGAACTCATGGAGAAGGAGGAGAGTGGCCAGCAGTGAAGCTGGATGGATGGACAGTGGCAAGGTCTAAAATGGTTATATAAGCATTTAAGGTATTTGATTTTACCCTGAGGATGATGAGAAGGTATCTAAGCGATTTAAGCGGGCAAATGTCTTGATCAGATTTGCATTACAAAAGATTTTTCTAGCCTGGGTACAGAGCCAGGATTAGAGACAGGGAGACCAGTTAGAAACCATTGTAGGAATCCAGGCTGGAGATAATGATGACCTGGACTAACGGGAGAAGAGAATGGATTCAAGAACATTGATGTGGTCATGCCATCAGGACTTAGTGATAGATTAAATGCAGGGTGGGGAAAGGAGAGGTACTTGGGGAGAGCTATGTAGAAGAGATAAAAATCAAGGTCTGAACAATTGTCCGATTGGTGTAATTGTGATAGATAGTCAAACCAGATTTTCCCCCTCAGCACACAGCCAAAATTTTCTTTAATGGTTTATCTCAATTGTCTTAACTCTACATTTAAATAATGTATACACCCAGTGCTCTAGTTTGCTAGCTGCCGGAATGCAATATACTGGAAACAGAATGGCTTTTAAAAGGCGGAATTTATTAAGTTTCAAGTTTACAGTTTTAAGGTGGAGAAAATGTCCTAATTAAAGCAAGTCTATAAAAATGTCCAAATTAAGGCACCAACAAGAGATTACCTTCACCCAAGAAAAGCTGATGATGTTCAGGGTTTCTCTCTCAACTGGAAAGGCACATGGCGAAGTCTGCTAGCTTCCTCTCCAGGCCTCTTGCTTCAGGAAGCTCCCCGGGGGGTGTTTTCCCTCTTAATCTCCATAGGTCTCTGACTGTGTGGTTCTCCTGGCCCTGTTATCACTCTGAAGCTCTTTCCAAAATGCTTCCTGTTTTAAAGGACTCCAGTAAACTAATCAAGACCCACCTGGAATGGGTAGAGTCAACATCTCCCTCTAATCAAAAGTTAATACCCACAATTGGGCGAGTCACATCTCCGCAGAGATAATCTAATCAAGTTTCCAACCTATGATACCGAATAGGGATTAAAGGAACTGCTGCTCCTGCTAGATGGATCAGGATTAAAATACAGCTTTTCTAGGGCACATAATCCTTTCAAACAGACACACCCAGGATACCTATAAAGCAGAAGACACAAAGCACTTTAAATTAATGGGCAAGCACTATCTTCATTTCATACATGAGAAAAATCATATTTAATAAAAATTCTTTGTACTTCTTTCCTTGGCTTCATCTAAACCTTTGTAAGGGCCATGAATAAAATTAGGACCCAACTTCCAAATGAGTGTGTTTGCCTTGCATTATTTTGTATCATTAAAATTGTTTTGTTTTACTTCTCAGGCACTCGGGATCCTAACGTTAATTTCAGATTATTACCAAGAATCATAGAAATATATGATACTGCGAGTCCAATGAGAAGACTCTTAAAAATTATTTAGCTGTTTAGTGATCACATTTATAGTGTCATAAAATCTAAGGTCGATGGGAAGCCAAAGTCTATTTCAAAAACCAGTAATATCCATTCCAATGACTTCCTATCAGCTTCTAAAACTTGAAAATTAGCCCTGTAAGATTAGTAAGAGGATCATTTTGAAGGGGAAGGTAGGAAGTGACCCCACAAAGAGCAGTTATTAATAGAATAATTTGCCACTACAGCTGAGCACACTCAGAAGTTCTCATAGATCTGATGTAGGGATAGAGAAAATAAAAGTAAAAGAGTGACAGCTGGAACAATGACTATTCTACTTTCTCTAAAAATAGACAAAAGTCAATAAAATGGTTGGATGCTGTTTGTTATCAATTGTAATCAATTGCAAGAATTTGAGAGGAAAGGGATGCATGTGGAGTGGGGACAGCTGGTGATGCTAATTCTTCAATTATTTACTGAGTGAAAATCAGAAAGAATTAAAACTTAAGACAATGTCATCCAAATGGAGCATAAGCAGAAAAACATACAGACAAACAAAACAAGCCAAGTAGGTGAAGTGTTATTCCAAAAGGATGATATGTAAAAATGAATTGTCTAAGAAGCCAACTAAATGAGAAAGGATAGCTATCATTCAAAGATGACCATGTAGTAGGACATAGAATTAGCAAATTGAAATATCTAGCAGGAATATACACAGACACAAATGGCTATGTGCTCTGATTGCCCTGAAACAATGCACTTGGATTATCTACTATTTTAAACTATTTTAAATTAAAGTATTTAATTTTTTTATTTGAAAATATGGTAATATATAAATTTTTCTTGGAACCACTCTGAAAAGATTGCCCACAGTGGGTTTTATGTAGGTAAAGCAGATAAGTGTCAAGATAAGCAGACTCCACAATGGATGGAGGTGGCCTAAGGGTACAATGACTGAGGAATGGAAGGGGGAACTATGATGTATACTAACAATGGACTACTGAGTGGCCACAAGTAGGTGTGAGACATACAACATAAGGACTGTATGTTGAATGAAATGTCAGGAACAAAAAGACAAATATTATCATGCCTCAATCATATGGATGAAATATAATATAAAAACTCAGCGATATTGAGTTGCCCTATGACCCAGCAATAGCACTAGTTGGTATATACCCAGAAGAGCTGAAACCAATGACACAAACAGACATTTGCACACCGATGTTCATAACAGCATTATTCACAATTGGCAAAAGATGGAAATAAACCAAATGCCCATCAACAGACAAGTGAATCAACAAAATGTGGTATATACATGTGATGGACTATTATGCAGCAGTAAGACAAAATGATGTCCTGAAGCACATGACAAGATGGATGAGCTTTGAGGACATAATGCTGAGCAAAATTAGCCAAACACAAAAGGACAGGTACTGTATGATTCCACTTTAATGATCAGCACAAAGGTATAGTCATGGACTTATATTACAGGATACAGGGGACTTAGAGATACATAGAAGCTAGAGATGGGTGAACCCTTAGCTAATGAGGTTGGACTCCAATGTAAGGGAATAGATAGGAGCGAAGGTGGTTCTGCAGTGGGTCTATAAGTAATATTACCATTTTGAAGATGAACAAGATTGAAAGGGGTTGTATAGACCTATGTGTCCCACTGATTAACACTAGAAATATGAATTAGTTCTCTCAAGAATTACTTCAAAGATATGATTCTTGTATAAAGAGTGTTTAAGTCCAGGGTACAGGGGGAAAACTGCTATTGCATGCTATGGGCTATGTTCAAAAGGAAACCATCAGCACTACCACAGCAACAGCAGAGGTAAATAATGGGGAGAGGGGCAAGAGTTAAGAGGAGGTTTAGATTTCCTATTTGGTGAGGGTGTGTTTATTGGTTTTCTGTCTCTTGGGAACAATGAAATTATCTAAAATTGAAAATGTTGATGGGCTGTGGACTTTGGGCCCTCTCCGTGATGCCCGATGAATGCAGGTAGCTGAAGGATGCACTGATGGAAAAGTAGATTGGCAAACGATGGTGTATACTTATGAAAGAAGGTTGTGTTACTAGAAAAAGGAATAAAGTCGTGAGGCATGCAATGATGTAAATGAACATGTGGTACATTTTGAGGTACAAAATAAACCAGAAACAAAAAAACAATGGTATGGTCACCTTTAGAAAATGCTTATAAGAAAACAGGGGCCTAGATTGTAAGCTTTTAGAGCAGACACATTAAGTTCAGGGTGGTGATTATTATTTCCGGATTTTGAGAGGCTGTTATATATATGTAACCTGATATTTAGAGATAAGAACAAAGCTGAACAGATTGGGGTTAAAGTAATTCAGAACATGAGGGTAAGGAAGACAGTGTCTATATTTTCGAACCACACATACTTTTTAAGACCAATGGAAGAAAGGTTTATTTGGTCTGGAACTGAAATTTTCTGTACTGCATAATCTAATTCAAAAAAGAGATCCTTTAATCCTGTATAGATTATTGTAATGCCCGGGTATATCCTAGAGTATATTAAGCAGATAATCAAAGAGTATTGGCAAAGTCCCCTGAGGGATGGGAGAAAAAATATAAAACTATTAAACCTTACCATCAGGGAATCCCCTGATACTGTGTCAAACTTTAGGGACACCCAAATCAATAGGCCAAGCCCTCAATCATGAGGCTTATTCTTGTAAAGCTAATGTAGAAGTGGAGAAGCTTAGACTATCTATAGGTATACCTAAAGAGTTACTTCTGGAGAACCTCTGTTGTTGCTCAGATGTTGTCTCAGTCTCTCTAAGCACAACTCTGTAAGTGAAATCACTGCCCTCCCCACTAGGTGGGACATGACATTCAGGGGTGAAAGTCTCCCTGGCAATGAGGGAAATGACTCCCAGGGATGGTGAATCCATCCCTGGCACTGTGGGATCAACAATTCCATCCTACCAAATGGGGGAAAAGAAGTGTAACTAATAAAGTATCAGTGGCAGAGAGAGTTCAAATAGAGTTGAGAGGCTACTATGGAGGTTGCTCTTATACAAGCTTCAGTTATACCATGCTATTGTCATAACCTACCAATCCCAACCAGGACCATTCCAGCCAATCCTAAAGAACATCTAGGGCAGTATATAAGATTCCATAAGGGTTCCAGGCACTAGAGTAACTTTTCAGAAACCTACAACCTCTAGATGGGTCCCTGGTCCAGATAAGTCCTGAAACAAAGCCCAGCCTCTCCAGAATGTCAGTTCCATCTTCCTACCATATTAGTGACAGACCCTTCCAATATAAAAACTTTAGAATGGCCATAGTCCGAACACTCCTAAAGAGAGGTATGGAAAGATCAAAGGTGATGGTGACATTATACAGAGAAGATAGGATTTAACAAATGAATATGAATGCTGAATCATTAAATTGATATCTCTTTTAGTCTCCAGTATTTTAGAGAAACTGGAAGTAAAAACCTAAAATCGTGAAATTGTATCCCATGTCAAATTCTGAAATATGTTCTACAACTAATTGTGGTGCTGTGCTTGCAAATTTATAGATTTTTTGTCTATATGTTACTTTTCACAAAAAGAAAAGAAGGGAAAAAAGTCGATTGTGATGATAATAAAGTATTTAAGCCCGCTAGCCTCCTGTATACTGGAGCAGCTAGAAGGAAGTATATAAGAGGATCATTTGGTAGCCCATGACAAACTCTGGGATCTGTCCTGTAACTACTTGTTGAAGAGTGCTTTGAAAACTATTGCTTTCTTATTTCTTTGCTTTGTATATATGTTATACTATACAATTTAGAAAGTTAAAAAACCCTCGCTGAACTGAAAAACATGAGAACATGGGTTATCAGGTTGGGACCTATTATAAAAGGCCCTAGTTTGTAAGTTTTTACAGCAGCCACATATATTCAGGAGTTGTAACTGTTATTTCTAAATTGTGAGATACTGAGCTGTTTGTTTATAACCTGGTTGTTCCCAGAAACTTCGGGTATTTATGTGACACCTGAGACTCAGAGCTCTGAACCTATGAAACTCAGTAGTACCCCATATAGGAACTATTTAAAATGATGAAAAAGTGATCAGACTTCGAATAGAGATATGAATGAAGCTGATCTGGGGATAGGACTAAGGTATATCAGAATACAGAATAAAAGATGATATCACCCATATTTTAAAACTACAACTCCCATATGAGAATAAAGGGAGAGATATTTATCTGGGGCAAAAATTATATTTTAGCTAGTGCATTTCCTAACTTAACTTGTATGGTCAGTTTAGTTGAACAACATAAGTACATGGAATCTTGAATAGGGTGTGAGATTTTTTTTGGTTTGTCCAGGTTAATGTGATGCCCCAATATATCCCAGAGTAATTTAGGCAGTGAATAAAGAAATATTTGCAAAGTCCCCTTGGGGGACTAGGGAGAAAGGAGGAAATACTCAACTTCCCCATTTGGAGAATTTCTGATATTCTTGCAGACATTAAGGACAACAAATCAATAGCCAGGCCCTCAATCTTGGGGTTCGTCCCTATGAAACTTGTTCCTGCAAAGGATAGGCTAAGCCTTCTTACATGTAGTCCTGAGAGTCACCCCCAGAGAACCCCTTTTGCTGCTCAGATGTGGCTTCTCTCCCTAAGAATTTGGCAAGTGAACTCACTGCCCTCCTGCCTGTGTGAGACATGACTTCCAAGGGTGTTAATCTCCCTGGAAACATAGGACAGAACTCCTGGGATGAGCAGGGACCTGGATCAAGGGATTGAGGAAGTCTTCTTGACTAAAAGGGGGAAGAGAGAAATGAGACAAAGTTTCAGTGGCTGAGAGATTTCAAACAGAGTTGAGAGGTTATCCTGGAAGTTATTCTTACTCATAATATAGATCTCTCTTTTTAGTTTATGGTGTATTGGAGTGGGTGGAGGGAAGCACCTAAAACTGTTGAGCTGTGTTCCAGTAGCCTTGATTCTTGAAGATGATTGTATAAAGATATAACTTTTACAATGTGACTGTGTGATTGTGAAAACCTTGTGCTGATGCTTCTTTTATCCAGGGTATGGACAGATGAGTAAAAAGATATAGATAAAAAATAAATAAATAAACAAATAAATAAATAATAGGGTCAACAAAGTACAAAATAAATTGGGTAGATGGAAATACTAGTGGTCAATGAGAGGGAGGGGTAAGGGGTGTGGTATGCATGAGTTTTTTTCTTTGTCTGGAATGATGCAAATGTTTGAAAAAAATCATCATGGTGTTGAATACACATGGTGTGAGCTATTGATTGTACACCATGTATGGAATGTATGTGTGTGAAGATTTCTCAATAAAAATATATTTTTGAAAAATGGTATATAAAAATGAAATTACTGCAAAATATTTAATGAACAAAAAATTCTTTAAAAATGCTATGTAAGTTTTCACACACATATACACAAAAAGATGAGCAGCTCAAAAAAAAAAAAAATAGAGATCCCTGTCCTAAAAAACAGAAGTGAGAGGTGTCAATAAATCTGCAGGATGTATCTTACCTCTCTCTTTTCTCTGAAAAATTGATGTAGACATTTTCTGTCCCAGGACAAGTATTTTAAGTCCCAACCCACTACAAACCTAGCTTCCAAAATATTAACATTGATGAATGAATTCACCAAAGGTTCAATATACTTCAGTGCTGGCAGGATGGCAGAAATGATCATGATGTCATCTATTTCAGCAGAAGGTGGGAGCAGAAAAGACAAGAAAGAGAAGAATGAAGAAGAAGAAAAAAGAAAAAAGAAGAGACAAAGGAAATAAAGAACCACTAAAGAGTAAGTAGTTTATAATAGAATGAAAGCAAACTGTCTTAGTCCATATTGGATGAAAACTTCTAAGGGTTTTGGGGACAATAATAATAATAGCAAAATCTTGCATGCTACTTAATAAATGCTAGGCTGTGTTTTAAAGGTTTACAGAATTACTAACAATATACAAAAAAAACACCTATTAATCTGCCTATTTTCATTATGCCCTATATGAGATAACTGGGGCATAGGGAGGTAAGTAATTTGCCCAGAATTACTAAGCAGGTGAACAAGGATTTGATCCCAGGTAGTTTTGGTTCTAGGGTCTAGTTTCTATGTCATTAGTCTTTATTATAATGTCTCTAGAAACAGTGCTATCTCAAGTGCTGGCCCATGAAATGTTTGTAACTAGACCACAATCAGACAAGCTGCTTGCACTAATATAAAGACTTAGGTCATTAAACATGCTGTTCAGTTCAGTCAATCTGGGGGGCGAAGAGGGTTGTACTTCCTAGATAAAAGAAGTAGCACACCTGATATAAATCTGGAGCAAACTGTTTATCTCATCTCTAATCAGTTACAGACAGCTCCTGATCTAGCAACAATATGTGAATCATCCTTTGAGTAGTGCAACTCTAGAGATTCTCTTCCCTGGTTCAAGAAGAGGGAAGGGAACTATTTTAAAAGATCATCATGGTGTTGAATACACAACTATGAGATGATGTTGTGAGTTATTGATTGTATACCATGTATGGAATGTATGTGTGTGAAGATTTCTCAATAAAAAAATATTTTTAAAAAATGGTATGCAAAAATTTTTGCTAAACTGATCAAAGCAGATACATGAAATGCATTGACTTTAACTATAAAATTTACTAGCTTATGCACTTATAGTTTTGGAGCCATGAAAATGTTCAAATGTAGATGACACTTTCTTCCTGAAGACCAGCTGCTGGCAATCGTTGACTTCTCTGCTGCATGGCAGGGCACATGGTGGTGTCTGCTGGTCTCTCCTTTCTCTTTTGGGTTTCATTACCTTCAGGTTCTTGCTTCCATGGTGCCGGTTTGAAGTTGTTGTGTATCCTGGAAAAGTCATGTATTTTTCCTCATCCAATCTTGTGGGGGCAACCATGTTTCTTTTAATCCTGATTTAATATTGTCGGGTGGAAACCCTTTGATTGGATCGTTTCCATGTCTATGTGACAACCCAATTGTGGGTATGACATTTAAATTAGATGGAGATGTGTCTCTGCCTATTCAAGATGGGTCTTGATCAGTTTACTGGAGTCCTTTAAAAGGGGGAACATTTGAAGAAACCTCAGATGAAGATGCAGATGCAGATGTTTGGAAATGCAGAAGCCCCAGGAGACACCAGGAGCTGAGAGAGCCAGCAGTTGCTTTAAAGCTGATAGAGAATCAGATGCTTAGAGAGCAGTTGCTTCAGAACTGACACAGATGCCTTGATATGGACATTTGGAGATGCAGAGCCCGGCAGGCATTGTTGTGTATGTTCCTGTGTGATGCTAAGCAAGCCAGAACCCAGAGTTGTGTCCTAGAGAAGCTAAGTGAAGGGCCACAGATGCTTAGAGAGCATCAGAAACTGGAAGCAATGGAACTGGAAACAAGGACCTGCAGATGCCAGCTACCCTGCCTTCCCATGGAACAGACATCATCCTTGTGTTAGTTAGGTTCAGTTGTCAACTTGGCCAGGTGAAGGCACTAGTTCTGTTGCTGTGGACATGAGTCAATGGTACGTAAACCTCATTTGTTGCTAATTACATCTGCAGTCGGTTAGGAGGTGTGCCTGCTGCAATGAATGACATTTGACTTAATTGGCTGGTGCTTAAATGAGAGAGCACAGCATAGCACAGCCCAAGCAGCTTGGCATTCCTCATCTCAGCACTTGCAGCTCAGCCCAGGTCTTTGGAGGTGCAGAAAGGAATCACCCTGGGGAAAGTTGTTGGAACTCAGAGGCCTGGAGAGAAGGCCAGCAGAGACCATCCTGTCCCTTCCCATGTAAGAAAGAACCTCAGTGGAAAGTTAGCTGCCTTTCCTCTGAAAAACTAACAAAATAAATCCCCTTTTATTAAAAGCTAATCTGTCTCTGGTGTGTTGCATTCCAGCAGCTAGCAAACTAGAACAATCCTTTCTTGAGTTCAAGGTATTTTTCCCTGGTTGCCTTAATTTGTACATTTTTATGGCCTTAGAATGTAAACTTGTTATAAATTCCCTTTTTAAAAGCTGTTCCATGTCTGGTATATTGCATTCCAGAAGCATTAACAAACCAAAACACGTGACTTTCTTTCTTTTTGTCTGAATTTCATTCTCTTTCATTTAGTACTCCAGTAAGAGGATTAAGATCCATTCTAATGGAGTGGATTCCACCTTAACTTAAGTAGCCTCACCAAAAGATCCTACTTACAATGGGTTCACACCCTAGGAATGGATTAACTTAAAGAACATACTTCTCTGGAGTACATACAACTTCAAACCACCATAGGAACTAACATTTTCTGAGCATCAAAATTACACTTAGCTTTGGTCATATTACCTCCACTCAATCCTGAAAACAACCCTTAGAGGTCAGTGATTATCGACCTGCTAAAGCTGAGACTAAGCAGCTAATGAACTCAGTCTGCAACTAGTAAGTGGAATAGAATTTATGTGAACTTAGCTCAGACTAATAGCAAAACTCCAAGCCATGCTATGCTGTTCCCCACTTGTCAAGAAGTCACTAATTTGAGGATAAGAAGCAAAGTAGGTCCAGTCTTCCAGAAAAATTGACAAATTTTGTCTTTGGTTCTCTTGGATTCTCATTCTTGTTCCACCATAATCCCTCCAACCCATTCCCACCCACTCAGTCTCCAAAGATGCCCTCTTCTGACACATCTAGTCTGAAGTGTCTCATTGAGTTCTTTCCAAATTAAGACTAATTTAGAAAGTGTTTAATCATGTATCCTCCAGTCTGAGCAGTAACAAGTTTTCTCATGAGTCCAATAACATAGGCCCTACTTCCAAATAAGGGCAAAATATAACATGTTGTGAGCTTAATCATGTCACATTCATATTAGGAACAAACTTTGCTATTTAGGAAATATAAATGACCCCTCCCCCATTTCAAGGGTGCTGGTAGAATGGAGGAGAGCATGAATGGGTATGAATTGCTTCTCTTGCCCATACAGGTGAATTAGTTCTGGCCTCACACTGTTCCTCCCTTGCGTTGTCCTGGGCATCAAGTAAGCTACTAGTTGAAGGGCAGTTGAATCACAGGAACTGCAAGTACGAAGGTCAAGTCTAAACTTCCGCTTAAAAAAAACCTAATCTTCCAGAGATGGTCTTCAAGAGTCTGAATAAACTTTACATGATGTCATCACTTTGAATAAGAGATCATATTACTTTTAGACAACTCTATTAGCCAAAAATCTCCTTTTGATATTAGGCTAAAATATTTTTCTCCATTTCATCTCCTTGGTAGGCTCCAGTTTTTCCTTTCTATAGCAATATAAAAATCACATCCTTCTTCCTTATCATTCCTTCACACACTGGAAAATTGCCATGTTCTCATGAGTGTTCTCTTTTCTGAGGAAAATGCCATTTCCTTCAGCTTTCTCATATATGACATAGCTTCTAGAACCCAGTCACTCAGATCTAGATACACTCGAGGCTTAGTGAGGCCATTTAAAATATGGGTTCTGGAGACAATTGCCTAAGTTTGAATTCTAGTTCTACCAGTTCTTAGCTGTGTGAATGGAGACATTTGCTTAACCTACCTGCATCCCATTTTCTTCATTGACAATACAGAGAAAATAATAGTACCTACCTTATAATATTATGTGGATAGTAACAGTTATAATAGTGTATATAAAGCACAAATAAAGTATTCCAAAAGATTTAACTCTTATTACTCCAGATTACAGTGAAAAAAGATGTTCTTCATTTGGAAATTGTGGTTTTACTAAAATGGACTAAAATTGCATTTTTTTTCCTTAGCAGCCATTAATTGATTGTTTCATCTGAATTGCATTCCTACTGTAAGGGGTGGCGGGAGGGTGGCTTGGAGCATTAGGAAGAGCCCTCCATTGGTGTCAGGGTAGGCCTCATTGAAGTGCCATTTGAACAAAGATTTAAAGCATAGTCATTAACCATGATTATATCAGAGTAGAATGTTACAACAGTACACAGATTCTAAGATGGGACCAGGAAAAAATGGAGTGTGGTGTGTACCAGGAAAAAATGGAGATCAGAATGTCTGGAGCAGAGTGAATGTGGGGCAGAGCTTTAAGAAAGGAAGTTGGAGAGGTAACAGGGGGTAGATCAGTTAGAGCAGCTTAGATTTTTACTCTGAAGGAAATCTAGAGCCACTGGAGGATTTTGAGCAAAGGAGTGACTGATCTGATTTGTATCTTGTGTGTGTGGGTATGCATGGCTAATTAAAAAAATGTATTGTGGCAACATATAGATCACATAAAATTTGTGTTTTTAATCATACAATTCAGTGCAACTAATTACATTTACAATCTTGTGCTACCATCACTACACCACTATCCATCACCAGAAATCTTCATCATTCCTAGCAGAAACTCCATATCTACTAAATAATAATTGCCCATTCTCCACTTCCCCCAGACCCTGGTAACTTGTACTCTACTTTCTATCTCTATGAATTTATTTATTCTAGACACTTCATATAAATGGAATTACACAATATTTATCCTTTTGTGCCTGGCTTATTTCACTCAGTATAATATTTTCAAGGTTCATCTATGTTTTGGTTTGTTAAAACTGCTGGAATGCAATGTACCAGAAATGGGTTGGCTTTTAAAAGGGAATTTATTAAGTTGCAAGTTTACAGTACTAAGGTTGTAAAAATGTCCAAACTAAGGCATCCAAACAGAGATACCTTGACTCAAGAAAGGGCCAATGATGTTCAGAGTTTCTGTGTCAGCTGGGAAGTCTGCTTGCTTTCTCTCATAGCTTCTCCTTCAGATGGCTTCCCCAGGGATGTTTTCTTTCTGCAACTCCAAAAGTCTCAGGTTGTATGGGCTCTGAAGGTTTTTCCAAAATGGCTCCCTCTTAAAGGACTCTAATGAGTGACCCACCTTGAATGGGTGGAGACACATCTCCATAGAAACCATCTGATCAAAAGATTTCCCCTACAATTGAATGGGTCACATCTCCATGGAAACAATTTCATCAAAAAGATCCCACACAGCAATTTTGAATCAGGATTATAGAATATGGCTTTTCTGGGGTACATCATAGTTTCAAACTGGCACAATCTATGTTGAATTTTATTTTAAAGGATCATTCTGGATGCTGACTTAGAAAAGTTTTGGATGGATTCCCCCAACACACAAAATCGGCTGTGGAGACAGCAGGTTAGCGATGATTGCCATATTATGGGAGAATGGCAGCAGTGATTCAGCCAGAGTCATGGCAGTGGGAGTGGTGAGAAGTGCTCAGATCAGACTCTGGATATATTTTGAAGGTAGAGCCAGGATAATTTTCTGGTGTATGAGATATGAGAAAGAATTTGAAAATTACTGCCAAATTTTCAACCTGAACAATTGGAAGGGTGGGGTGGTAATCAGTGGAGATGAATGAGAAAAGCTTCTGGTGGAGCAAGCTTGGTGGCAGGTGGGGGGGACAACGAGGAGAAATTCAGTTTGTGAAATGTAGAGTTTAGATAGTGACCATACCTAAAATGGAGGTATAGGGTAGGAAATTGGGTATAATTAACCTGAATTGGGAAGTCTGGTTTGGAGATATAAATTTGGACATAACAGGTACTAGATGAGATGAACAAAGGATGGGTATAGTTGGGATAAAGAGGAAGCCCAAAAACTAAGTCCTGGACTACTCAGATAATCAGAAGCTGAGAGGAAAAGAGGAGAACCAGGAAAAGAGACTGAGAAGGATCAACCAGGAAATGTAGTATCCTGAAAATGAAGTGAATAAAATATATCAAGTGGAAGATCATGTTCTGATAAGTTAAGTAAAATTCAGACTTAGCATAGAATTTAACAACCTAGATATCAGTGATTACCCTGACAAGAGACTTTCAGAGGAAGTGATGGGGCAAAGGCCTTACTGAAATAGGGGTAAGAAAGACTGAGACTGAATATATATATATATATATATATATATATATAAAATGAACAATTGTATGCCAACAAGTAGGGAGCCTAAATGAAATGGAAAAATTCCTAGAAAAACAAAAACTACCACAATTGACTCAACAAGAAATAGGAAATCTGAATTGACTTATAACAAATAAAGAAATTGAGTCAGTTAATCAAAAAACTTTCAACAAAGAAAAGTCAGGATCATATGGCTGACTAGTACACTCTAACCATCATTTAAAGAATAATTAATACCAATCTTTTTCAAACTCCTCCAAAAAATAGAAGAGGTGGGAATACTACTTAACTTAGTGTGTGAACAACACTACTCTGATACCAAAGCCAGAGATATCACAAGAAAAGAAAAAGATTGACGTCTTTCATGATTATAAATGGAAAAACTTTCAACAAAATTCTATCATCAAGCAGCATATAAGAAAAGAATCATACCCCAGGGCCAAGTAAGATTTATATTAGGAACACAGGTATGTTCAACATATGAAAATTAATCAGTGTAAGATAGCATATTAATGGAATAAAGGGCCAAAACCACATGATCATCTCAACAGATGGAGAAAAAGCACTTGACAAACTTCAACATCCATTCATAATAAAAACCCTCAACAAACTAGGATTAGAAGAGAAGTTCCCCAACCTGATAAATGGCACCTATGAAATTCTTATGGCTAACATCAAAATTAACAGTGAAAGACTGAATGTTCTCCTCCTAAGATCAGGAACAAAACAAGGATGTCACTCTTGCTATTTCTATTTAACATTGTACTAGTGGTTCTAGCCAGGGCAAATAGGTAATAAAAATGAATAAAAGGCATCCAGATTACAAAGAAAGAAGTAAAAAACTCTCTATTTGCAAATGGCATGATCTCGTGTAGAGAAAACCCTAAAGAATCCTCAAAGGAAAAACCATAGAGTTAATAAAGGAGCTCAGCAAAGTTGTAGGATACAAGATGAACATTTAAAAATCAACTATTTCTATACACTAGCAATGAACAACATAGAAATGAAAATTAAGAAAACAATGTCATTTAACAAAATTCCTAGGAGTAAATTTAACAAAAGAAATGCAAGATACTACAAACCACAAAATGTTCTTGAAAGAAATTAAAAACTGAAATAAGTGGTATAAACTATAAGTCAGAATATTGTTAAGATGGCAATGTTTCCCAAATTAATCAACAGATTTAACTAAGTCTTAATCAGAATTCAACTGCTTTTATGTTTTGGAGAAATGGACTAGCTGATCCTAAAATTTATGTAAGAATGCAAGGGACCCCAGATAGCCAAAACATTCTTGAAAAGAACAAAGTTGGAGGGCTAACACTTTCCAATTTCAAAACTTACTAAAAAGCAAGTCATCAAGACAGTGTGGTACAGTCATAAGGATAGAAATATAGATCAATAGAGTATAATTAAGAGTCCAGAAATAAAGTCATACATCTATGGTCAATTGATTTTTTTAAACTTTTTTTATTGTGTAGTATAACATATATACAAAGCAAAGAAATAAAAAAGCAATAGTTTTCAAAGCACTCTTCAAAAAGTGGTTACACGGGTGGGCCACGGTGGCTCAGCAGGTAAGAATGCTTGCCTGTGATGCCGGAGGACCCGGGTTCAATTCCCGGTGCCTGCCCATGTAAAAAAAAAAAAAAAAAAATGATTACAGGACAGATCCCAGAGTTTGTCATGGGCTACCATATGAACCTCTCCTATTTTTCTTTCTAGCTGCTATAGAATATAGTAGGCTAGTAGACTTAAATACTTTTTTATCATCACAGTCGACTTTTTTTTGTGAACAATAACATATATAAAAAAGCTATAAGTTTCCAAGCACCACAATTAGCTGTAGGACATATTTCAGAGTTTGACATGGGTCACAGTTTCACAATTTTAGGTTTTAACTTCTAGCTGCTCTAAAATACTGGAGACTGAAAAAGATATCAATTTAAAGATTCAGCATTCATATTCATTTATTAACTCCTATCTTCTATGTATAATTCCACCATCAC
>PVIY010020895.1:0-43300 GCA_004026745.1 Myrmecophaga tridactyla
CTGTAATGTGTGCCTTCATGCTCTTTTCCCATTCCAAATGCCTGGAGTGAAGATGCCTGCCATCAAGCCATGTGTTGATGATGACAAATGAAGAGTGTCCATCAATGTCCATAGTTGTGTGGATGAGGGCTGCTCTCTTGCCAATTCACTTACCAAGTGCCATTTTTTAAGCAAGAAATAAATTTCTATTGTATTTGAATCACTATGCATTTTTTTTCTATTTGTTACAGCATTTGATCTACCCTAACTAGAATGAATGTCATGCAAATAACAACCATCCAATTAGCTGTTATAATCATTATGGATATATATAAGTATAAAATTAATTTTAGAAAGCATATATCTTTTAAAGACAATCTCCCATCATTTTTGCACTCTTCTTTGTAAAGAAGAGGTCATATTTCCATGCTGTGTGAATCTCTCAAAAGCAAACACCATTGAAGAGGCCAGTATTCACAACTGCCAGAAATTCACAGAGCGGGCTTCTGTTTGGAAAGGCCACACAAAACTCTGGTTCAAAGATAACAGTATAGAGGGGGAAAATTCCTGGGTGGACAGGGTTGCTGGCCCTACCAGAATCCAGTAACTTCTCTCTTTCTCCTCAATAATAAGGGGAGGCCTATAAGGTTAGTTCTTATGGTGCCCACCTGAGGTTCACAGTTTCTTTTATGCTCCTGGTTTCACTTCACCTTCTTCACAATTTGTGGAATTCAAAATAATCACTTTTTGTTAAATTTCAAAGAGTTTTAGGTACACATCTAGATTCTGTTTTGCTAACTTCTCCAGTGGGTATGATAGATAATGCTGCTTTCTGCTAACATTCAAATCTTTTGAAGGCAAATATCTAATCCAGTGTTTCCAGTTTGCCAAATATTGCTGAGAAATATTTAACCAATTACATTTAGACATGTTTCTACTATATATATCTTCTCAGAGGTTTTTTTTTTAATTTTTTATTTACATGGGCAGGCACCAGGTATCTAACCTGGGTCTCTGTCATGGCAGGTGAGAATTCTGCCACTGAGCCACTGTCACACCACCTCTTCTGAGAGGTTTTAACATGTTGTTATGTGTTGTGAGTACCCAAGAAGGGGGAATGGACAGTTGACCTCATGCAAATCCATTTGACCCCACAACCCTCTTTTGTATAAGGCAACGGAGTTTGCAGAAACATAGCTTGCTAAATGCAATAGAATCCTATTTGACAATTACAGCTACAACAACTCATATTTTCCAAGATGCAAGGGAACATGGCTGAAAGAGAAAATTTTATTCATAAGATCTTACAAACACCCTCACTTCTGCAGGAGAGCATAAGGTCAGCTTTTCTCTTTAAAAATAAGGGTGAGAAAACCCTACTTCTTAACCTCTTTCAAGACAAAAGCAGACAGCTTTAAAGCTCTTAAGTTAGGAGAGAATGGCTCTATATTTAATTGACTTTATAATGATGAACTATGGGTGAATAGTACATGAAATTACATTAATTTCATATTATTGAACAAAGTTCTTACAAAGGAATTCCATAATTTGAATCTGTGATAAGTGTAATGGTGTCTTAATTTGAAAATCATATGCTTTTATTTTAAAACAGACCACTCAGACTGTATCCTTTCCATCTTATTCTCCCAAAAGGAAGAGAAGAATGATCATCAATGGCAATGGCAGTTGTAGTGACGCAACACCAAGAGCCAGCTTCATGCTCAGGAGAGAACACTGTGCCTCCTTCTCATGGCTTCAGGTGTTCTATACGTACAGAGAACCTTCTCTAGTAACGAACTATAGAAATGATGCCTGAAAGTACAGTCATTTGCTTTTATGAGAGTTTTAATTCCTGAGTGGTACTACATTTTAAAGACTTCTCCATAAATGGCCATTTGTATATTCCTTCAACAAATATCTGATGACTGCCAATGAGGTGCCAGCCTGTGTCAAGTACTGAAGAGAAGACAGTCTCTGATCCTCAGGGAGTGTATTTCCTAAGGATTTTGCTTTAGAAACAAAAGTTTCCTCTTCAGATAAATTCTGAGGAATTCTCTCAACTCTATCAATGTAACCTTGTCATTTGGGCTCCATGGAAATAGATGCCACTTGCTCAGAATCTTTTGATGACAACCTGGCAGATGCCTGAAAACAGGCAAGTAGCCCTAAAGCCAGTCTTCACTGTACAACCCAACATCTCTAATACTTCATAACAGACTCATTTTCCAATTCAGATCACTTGGCTTTATTTCTCAAATCTCCCCACTTCATCTGAAAGCAGAGAAAACAGAAATGCACAAAGGTTTCCATAAAGGCAAACCGGGGCCCAATACTGTGGTTTCCAAATGTATTTTTTTTTTCCTAATTTCAAAGTACATTTTAATAAGTATTTAGAACAAATTTCAAAGTATTGTTACCGGTTACAGTTCTACCTCCAAATATAATTTCAGTATCAATTTCTCCTTCTTTTCAACAAAAACTTTACACAGTTTACCAGAATGTGAAAATTTTAAAAAGCAGAGCTACTTTGGTCAAATCAGAAGTAGGGGAGAAGAGAGTAGACAGGGGGCAGGAATGTTCCCCACTTAGGCCTCTTTCCTAACTACCACTCTACCTGAGTCACTTCACGGCTCTAGGCAACATTTTTAAAACTATCAGTGCAATAAAAGAGTTCTTTCCAGCTTTCCTCCCTCTTTTTTATTCTTTGAACAACATTCATGTACTCTTACCATGTTCTAGAAATTCAGCTAGCTAGGTGTTAGGGATATAGAAATGATAAAAATCCTATCCTTAAGGTTCCAAATCTAGTGGGAAAGAGGTACACACAAACCCCAAATTCTAAAACAATGTGATAATGTTGTAACAACAGAGAAACAGGTTGAACAGCTCTACTAGAGTGAGGGTAGGTTGCCTGAACAAGGTATTGGAAAAGGTTCTTGAAAGATTTCTAGGCTTTTGCTATTTGGTAAAGGATAGTTAGAGCTGAAGAGAAAGAGGTTGCAGAAAGGGAACATGTTAACTGCAGACTATATCAAGCCTGAAACAGCTTGATGTATGGGGGAAGCTCAGAGTAGGACTTATGAGGGCACTGGGGAGCCAAGACAGGGGCTACAGGTGAGAGCAACATTATTATGAACTACTCTACAGAACAGACTCATATGCAAGTGTTCTCCAAACTTGGTTATCATCATGAGTATCTGGCAGCTTATTTAAATACAGATTCCTAGGCCCTTTCCTAGATCTTCTGGATCAGAAATTTTGGGGGCATAAAGACCCTTGGAGGGAGTCCAGGAATCTGTGTTTTTAAAGATTCAAGTAGTTGTTAGGATCAACAAGTTTGGAAAATCTCATTGTGGGCCTTGGAGAAACCCAGAAACGTTCAACTCTGAGAAGCAGCATGATCTCATAAGTGTTTTTAGAATAATTACTTGGGCTACAATGCAAAAGCAAGGTTGGTAACACAGAAATTATTCCAGAAACAACTGGAATACCCCAGGCGAGCTATGATGTGGTTTTATTAATTTTAAAATTTTTAAAAAACAATTACAAGAAAGAAACACAAACATTCTTAATATATGATCATTCTGTTCTACATACACAGTCAGTAACTCACAATATCATCACATAGTTGCATATTCATCATCATGATAATTTCTTAGAACATTTGCATCAATTCAGAAAAAGAAATAAAAAGAAAACAAAAAAATAAAATGGAAACAGAAAAAAAAATTATACATACCATACCCCTTATTCCTCCCTTTCATTGATCACTAGCATTTCAAACTAAATTTATTTTAACATTTGTTCCCCCTACTATTTATTTTTATTCCATATGTTCTACATATCTGTTGACAAGGTAGATAAAAGGAGCATCAGACACAAAGTTTTCACAATCACACATTCACACTGTGAAAGTTATATCATTATACAATCATCATCAAGAATCATGGCGGGCGGGCGGGCCACAGTGGCCTGCCATGCCAGAGGACCCGGGTTCAATTCCTGGTGCCTGCCCATGTAAAAGTCAATCAATCAATAAAGAAAGAAAGAATCATGGCTACTGGAACACAGCTCTACATTTTCAGGCAGTTCCCTCCAGCCTCTCCATTACATCTTGGATAACAAGGTGATATCTACTTAATGTGTAAGAATAACCTCCATGATAACCTCTCGACTCTGTTTGGAATCTCTCAGCCATTGACACTTTGTCTCATTTCCCTCTTCCTCCTTTTGGTTGAGAAGGTTTTCTCAATTCTTTGATGCTGGGTCTCAGCTCATTCTAGAGTTTTTCTCAATCCCTTGATGCTGAGTCTCAGCTCATACTAGGATTTCTGTCCCATGTTGCCAGGAAGGTCCACACCCCTGGGAGTCATGTCCCATGCAGACACGGGGGAGGGTGGTGAGCTTGCTTGTGTTGGATGGAGAGAGAAGTCACATCTGAGCAACAAAAGAGGTTCTCTTGGGGGTGACTCTTAGGCCTACTTTTAAGTAGGCATGACCTATTCTTTGTGGGATTAAGTTTCATATGAACAAATCCCCAGACTGGGGGCTCAGCCTATAGCTTTGGTTGTCCACACTGCTTGTGAGAATATCAAGGATTCAACTTGGGGAGGGTGAATTTTCCCCCGTTCTCACCATTCCCCGAAGGGGACTTTGCAAATACTTCTCCACTCACTGATCAAATCACTCTGGGATTCATTGGGGCATCACTCTGGACAAACCAACAAAATCTCATGTCCTACCTGAGATTCCAAGTACTTATGGTGTAAGTACTTGGAATCTACATAAGTTATATTAGGAAATGCACTAGTAAAAATATAAATTTTGTACCAAATAAACATTTTTTGCTTTAGTCTCACATATAAGTTGAAATTTTAAAATATTAATTACCATCTATTTTCAGCACCCTGCAGTAATGACGTTCTTTTGTTCTTCCTCATGCAGAAACATTTTTAAAATCTGTACATTTAGTCACCATCATTATATACTCTAGGCATTCCTAGATTATACCATCTCAATCTTTATTGTCTATCTTTGTTTGTGATTTCATTTATGCCCCCAGCCCTCCTCGCTCTATCATTCTCACATTCAGCTTCATTCAGTGTTTTATCATAAGTGTATTACAGTTAGGTAGTATTGTGCTGTCCATTTGAGTTTTTATATGCAGTCCTGTTGCACAATCTGTATCCCTTCAGCTCCAATCACCCAATATCTTACCCTATTTATATCTTCTGATGGTCTCTGTTACCAACGAAATATTCCGAGTTTATTCACTAATGTCAGCACATATCAGTGAGACCATACAGTATTCGTCCTTTTGTTTTTGGCTAATCTCACTCAGCATAATGTCCCTAAGGTCCATCCATGTTGTTACATACTTCATAACTTTATTCTGTCTTACAGCTGCACAATATTCCATCGTATGTATATGCCACAGTTTGTTTAGTCACCCGTCTGTTGATGGACATCCTGGCTGTTTCCATCTCTTGGCAACTGTAAATAATGCTGCTATAAACAGTGGTGTGCAAATGTCCATTTGTGTCCTTGCCCTCGTGTCCTTTGAGTAGAGACAGCATATAGATGGGTCCTGTTTTTTAATCCATTCTGCCAGTCTATGTCTTTTGATTGGGGTGTTTTTGCCTTTTGGATTTTATATGTCATATCTAATTTTCCTTCTTTTTACCTTTACTCATAGTCTTCCTTTCTATACTCTCCTCCACACCTCTCTCTTCCACTTTTTCGTATCTGTCTCTAGTACTCCCTTTAGTATTTCTTGCAGAGCTGGTCTCTTGGTCACAAATTCTCTCACTGATTTTTTGTCTGAAAATGTTTTAATTTCTCCCTCATTTTTGAAGGACAATTTTGCTGGATATAGAATTCTTGGTCAGCAGTTTTTCTCTTTTAATAGTTTAAATATATCATCCCACTGTCTTCTTGCCTCCATGGTTTCTGCTGAGAAATCTATGCATAATCTTATTGGGCTTCCCTTATATGTGATGGATTGCTTTTCTCTTGCTGCTTTCAAGATTCTCTCTTTCTCTTTGACCTCTGACATTGTGATTAGCAAATGTCTTGGAGTACGTCTATTTGGATCTATTTTCTTTAGGGTATGCTGCACTTCTTGGATCTGTAATTTTAAGTGTTTCATAAGAGTTGGGAAATTTTCAGTGATAATTTCCACCATTAGTTTTTCTCCTCCCTTTCCCTTCTCTCCTCCTTCTGGGACACCCACAACATGTATATTCGTGCGCTTCATATTATCATTCAATTCCGAGTCCCTGCTCATATTTTTCCATTTTTCCCCTACATTTTCTTTTTCTTGTCAGATTTCAGATGTTCCATCCTCCAGTTCACTAATCCTATGTTCTGTCTCTCAAAACCTACCATTGTAGGTTTCCATTGTGTTTTTTTCATCTCTTCTACCCATGCCTTTCATTCCCATGAGTTCTGTGATTTGTTTTTTCAGGCTTTCCATTTCTTCTTTTTGTTCATTCCTTGCCTTCTTTATATCCTCCCTCAACTCATTGATTTTGTTTTTGATGAGGTTTTCCATGTCTGTTCGTATATTCTGAATTAATTGTTTCAGCTCCTGTAGCTCATTTGAATTGTTGGGTTGTTCCTTTGACTGGGCCATATCTTCAATTTTCCTAGTGTGATTTGTTATTTTTTTGCTGGCATCTAGGCATTTAATTACCTTAATTAGTTTATTCTCAAGATTGTTTTCACTTCTTTTACCTAAGGTTTTCTTGCTGGATGAATTTGTTGTCTATCTGTTCTTTGACATTCAGTTCAGCTTTTTCTGGACCTCTAGCTTAAGTTTTGTTTAACAGAGGAGAATTTTTCAGTTCTTGTTTTCTAGTTTCTTACCCTGCTTGTATGGTGTCTTTCCTCCCTGACCCTTAGGAGGGTCTACTTAGGTATTATAGACCCCAGCCGGATTTTCCCAGACCAAACTGGCCTCCTATCAGGGGGAAAGAGTCACCTGTGTCGGTTTTCCCTGAGGGTGAGAACCAGCAGGTTGAAAGGCTTTCCTGTGAAGTCTCCAGGCTCTGTTTTTCTTATCCTGCCCAGTATGTGGCACTTGTCTGACTGCAGGTCCCACCAGCATAAGATGATGCTGTAGCTTTAACTTTGGCAGACTCTCCCTGCTTGGGGCGTGGTGGAGACAGAGGAGAGGATGTAGGCTGGCTTTAATGGCTTCAAATTACCAAGCCTGGTGTCTGAATTCCTTGAGGGAGGGATTCCACCTGAGTTGGGCTTCACCCCTTCCCTGGGGAAAGCACAGAATCCAGACAAGCCCTCAAAGGAGCTTGTTTCTGCCTATGCCTGGGGCAGTTGCAGCCTGATAAGCCCTGCTGCTGTATTCAAAGGCAGTCAAGCCTCTGTAGAAACACAGCCACAAAAACCTCTGTTTCTTTTTTTTCTTTTTCTGTAAGCCCTGACCCCTTGGTGCCGGGGCAAAAATGAGCGACCTACACTCTGACCAGGCCCACCTGAGCTGGAGGCCTAGTTTTAGTAGTCAGAATTTGTTAATTAATTCCACAATTGGCGTTTGGTTGGGCTCAGCCCCTGCTGCTGGTAAAGTCTCTTACCTTTCCCCTCTGGGAAGCAGCCCATGGGGGAGGGGTACCAGGCACTGTGGCTTGGGGAACTCATGGTTCTAGGGGGGCTCGCAGCTGGTCCAGCTGGTCCAGACTGGGGTATGCTGTGTGTCGGTCACTGATGTGGTCCCAGGAGCTGTTCTGTACTGTTTCTGGTTATTTAGTAGTTGTTCTGGAGGACGAACTAAAATGCACACATTGCTAAGCTGCCATCTTGGCCCAGAAGTCTTCTATGATGTGGTTTTAGGTATAAGATATTGTCATGGTCAGGTTCATGTGTCAACTTGACCTATTTGTCTGGTTGGGCAAGTGCTGGCCTGTGTGTTGCTATGAGGACGATTTCATAGAATTAAATAATGATCACATTGGCTGCATCCCCAGCTGATTCCATTTGTAGTCAGCCAAGGGGAGTGTGTTCTGCAATGAGTGATGCCCAGTCTAATCACAAGAAGCCTTTTAAGGAGGATTCAGAAGAGACAGGCTCTCTTCCTGCTTTGGCCAGGAAGCCTCTCCTGTGGAGTTCGTTCAGACCCTCCATTGGAGTCATTAGCTTCACAGCCTGCCCTATGGATTCTGGACTCTACATTCCCATGATCACATGAGACACTTTAATAAATTTTATATTTATGGATATTTCCTGTTGAGTCTGTTTCTCTAGAGGACCCGAACTAAAACAGATATATTTTGGAGAGAGAGCTGAGCAGATTTAGCAGTTCATAAGATCTGTCCATGTCACTAGAGAATATATACAGAAGGAAGATGATAAATTCAGGTGTGCATGCTAAATTTGAGGTAGCTGTAGGCCATGTAGATAAACTGAAAACAGGCAGCTAAAAACCCAAGTATGAAGCTCAGGGAAGAGATATAAGTGGAAGGTACAGCTCTGTTACTCATCAGCTTGCCATAGCAGCAAAAGGAGCCACTTAACAAGTGTCTATTGTGTATCAGGCAATGCTTTGAGTGTTTGCGTTCTTGCCTAATTGCATTTAATCCTCAGAACATGTATTTCACCTTTGAAGAAATTGAGGGTCAGAGAAGTAAACTTCCTGGCTCGAGTGTAGAAGTACAGAGCGGTGAAATCAGAATCAAATACAGATCTGATTTACTTTAAAGTCCATGCTTTATTCATATTTCACCTTATGAAATGAGCACTGAAAAAAAGTGTGTGGAGGTAGGGAAGTTCCTTGCGAAAAAATATCTGGGAAATGTTGTGCACCAAATTTTGCCCTGGAGATAATACTGAGTGGCACAAGCTTCCAGAGGTGCTGCATGAAGAAAATCTAGCCAACACCAGGACCCCTATTACCTACATGGGGCATCCTGACTCTTCTGACTGGGAAGTCTATGCTAAGGTCCTAATCCAGCTTTGCTGGCAGCACCCACAGTCTGTCATAAGTTCACTGCGTTTCCACAGAGAAGACTGAGAAAAGATGAGGATGGGGGTGATTTGCTTGATTTGAAATAAGTAGAGACCTTGAATGATCAGCATTACCAGAATACAGATTATTTTCATTTTTTCTAAATCAAAAAGAGATACTGAAAGAAATATATTGTCATATATTCTGAAATAGTTACAATAATATTTTAAAAATTATATAGCCCCAATTGGGTCTTTAAAAACCATGCTCTGGTTAGGGGCAAGATGGTGGCTTAGTAAGGTGTGGAATTTAGTTTATCCTCCAAAGTAGTTAGAAAATTAGCCAGGAACAGTACAGAACAACTGCCAGGCATACATCAGTGAATGGACACACAGTATATACCAGTCCGGATAAGGCAGACCGGCTAAGATCACACACAGAACTGTAAATCCCTCAAGCCTTGGAGGCCAGCACTCTTCCCCCAAAGGTACGGCAGGCTGGGTGTCCTAGGGGAAAGGAAACAGACTTTACTAGCAACAAGGGCTTAGCTCAACCAAGCACCCCTTGTGGAATTAATTAACAAACTCTGACTACTGAAAATAGGCCCCAGAACAGATAAATCTGGAATAAACACTAAAAGGTCCTAGGAATTTTTGCCCTAGCAGAGAGGGAGTGGGCCTCACAGAAAAAAACAACAGAGGGTTTTTGAGTTGGACAGCATAAAATACTACAAAAGGGCTGGACCTGAAGAAAGGGGGCAGACAGAACATAAAGATACGTGGAGCCACACACCAACTTAAGCTCTTGACTGACAAACCCAAGGAGTAGGCTGCCGCTCTGAAAAGGCTTTAGAATTTTTTTTTCTATTCCTTAACAGCTCATTACATAGAACTAGAAGCCTTTTCAGGTTCTAGCACTGCCTCAGGCAAGGGCAGAATTCAGTTTGTTCCAGAGACAAAGTAACTAGTCAGGTAAAAGGAGTTAGTTCCCTAAAGGCTGTATTTTCCCCAAGAGAAAGGTGGGGTCCAGCTCAAGTGGAATTCAGACTCTAAGGACTGGAAAATTGAAGCAATTAAGGCCAGCCTACAGCCTCACCTCTGTCTCAACTACACCCCCAGCAGAGAGTGTCTGTTGAAATTAAAGGCACCACATCACTATATGCTTTTGGGAAGCCATGGAAAGAAAGGCATCACATGCTGGGCAGGATCAGAAAAGCAGAGTCTAGAGGCTTAGAAAAGTCTGACAACCTGCCAGGTCTCACCCTCAGGGAAAACTAACTCTGGTGACTCTTTTCTCCTGACACATGGGCCAGTCTAGTCTGGGAAAACCTGACTGCGGACTATAATATCTGAGGAGACCCTCTTCAAGAAAAAAAAAAAAAAAAAGGTTCTATACAGGCAGGGCAAGAAACAGAAAAACCAGAACTGAAAAATTCTGATCAGTTAAACAGAACCTATGCTAGAGGTCCAGAATAAGTTGAACTGAATATCAAAGAACAGATACATAACAAAGCCGTCCAGCAAGAAAATCTAGGTAAAAGAGTGAAAACAACATCCAGAATAAATTAATCAAGGAAATCAAATGCCTAGATGCCAGCAAAAAAATAACAGGTCATACAAAGAAAACTGAAGATATGGCCCAGTCGAAGGAAAAGATCAACAATTCAAATGAGACACAGGAGTCAAAACAAGTAATTCAGGTTGTTCAAACAGACATGGAAAACCTCACAAAAATCAAATCAACAAGTTGAAGGAGGATATAAAGAAGACACTGGGCAAACAAAGAGAAGAAACTGAATGTGTGAAAAAGCAAATCAAAGAACTTAAGGGAATGAAAGATACAACAGAAGAGATGAAAAAAACAATGGAAACCTACAATGACAGATTTGAACAGACAGAAGAAAGGATTAGTGGATGAGAGATCTGGACATCTGAAATCTGAAACACAAAAGAAAATAAAGGGAAAAGAATGGAAAAATATGAGCAGGGTTCTCAGGGAATTGAATGACAACATGAAGCATACGAATATATGTTGTGAATGTTCCACAAGGAGAAGAGAAGGGAAGGGAAAAGGAGGAGAAAGACTAATGGAGGAAATTATAACTGAAAATCTCCTATATCTTATGGAAGACATAAAATTACAGATTCAAGAAGTACAGCATACCAATCCAAACAGACATACTCCAAGACATTTGCTAATCAGATTGTCAGATATCAAAGAGAAAGAATTTTGAAAACAGCAAGAGAAAAGCAACCTATCACATACAGGGAAGCCCAAAAAGACTATGTGGGGGTTCCTCAGCAGAAACCATGCAGGCAAGAAGGCAGTGGTATGACACATTATAGATCCTAAAAGAGAACAGCTGCCTATCAAGAATTCTATAATGAGCAAAATTGTCCTTCAAAAAATGAGGGGGAGGGTAGTGCGATGGTAGTGCAGTGACAGAATTCTCACATGCCATGCCAGAGACCTGGGTTCAATTACCAGTGCTTGCCCATTGAAAGAAAAAAAAAATGAGGGGGAGATTAAAATATTTTCAGACAAACAATCACAGAGAATTACTGACCAAGACACTGGCTCTGCGAGAAATACTAAAGGGAGCACTACAGGCAGATAAGAAAAGGTAGGACAGAGAGGTTGGGAAAAGAGTGTACAAATGAAGACAATCAGGAAAGGTAAAAAAGAGGAAAAAAAATTAAATATGACATATAAAATCCAAAAGGCAAAATGGTAGAAGTACTGCCGTTACAGTAATAACACTAAATGTTAATGGATTAAACTCCCCAATCAAAAGACATAAACTGACATAATGGATTTAAAAAGAGGACCCATCTATATGCTGCCTACATCTATATGTTGCCTACAGGAGACTCATTTTAGAGTCAAGGACAAAAATAGGTTGAAAGTGAAAGGTTAGGAAAAGATATTTCATGAAAACAACAATCAAAAAAGGGCAGGAGTAGCCATAATATCCAACAAATTACACTTAAAATGTAAAACAATTAAAAGAGACAAAGAAGGACACTATATATTAATAAAATGAACAACCAAGAAGAGGACTTAACTATCAGAAATATTTATGCACTGAGCCAGAGTGCTCCAAAATACATGAGGAAACACGGACAAAACTGAAGGGAGAAATAGACACCCCTACTATAATAGTTGGGGACTTCAATTCCCCTCTCTCATCAATGGATAGAACATCTAGATAGAGGATTAGTAAAGAAACAGAGAATCTGAATAATACAATAAATGAACTAGACTTAACAGACACACACAGAACATTATACCTCACAACAGCAGGATACACATTTTTCTCAAGTGCTCACGGATCATTCTCAAGGACAGACCATATTCTGGGTGACAAAGCAAGTCTTAATAAATTTAAAAAGATTAAAATATTACAAAATACTTTCTCAGATCATAATGGAGTGAAGTTGGAAATCAATAACAGGCAGAGGGCCAGAAAATTCACAAATATATGGAGGCTAAAACAAACAAACAAAAAACCCACACTCTTAAACAACCAGTCAGTCAAGAAAGAAATCACAAGAGTAATCAGTAAATATCTTGAGGCAAATGAAAATGAAAACAGAACATATCAAAATTTATGGAATGCAGCAAAGGCAGTGCTAAGAGCTAAATTTATTGCTTTAAATGCCTATATTAAAAAAGAAGAAAGAGCAACAATCAAGGAATTAACTGTTCACTTGGAAGAACTAGAGAAAGAACAACAAACTAACCCCAAAGCAAACAAAAGGAAAGAAATAATGAAGATTAGAGCAGAAATAAATGAAATTCAGAATATGAAAACATTTGAGAAACTCAACAAAACCAGAAGTTGGTTCTTTGAGAAAATCAATAAAACTGATGGGCCCTTACCTAGGTTGACCAAAAAAAAAGAGAGAGAAGATGCAAAAAATACAATCAGAAATGGAAGTGGAGACATAACCATTGACTCCACAGAAATAAACGAGGGAATGAGAAGATATTGTAAGTAACTATATGCTAATAAACTACACAACATAGATGAAATGGAGAACTTCCTAGGAAGGTATGAACAACCAACACTGACTTGAGAAGAAATAGACAACCTCAACAAACTAATCACAAGTGAAGAAATTGAATCAATCATCAAAGCTTGCAAATAGAAAAGCCCAGGACGAGATAACTTCACATGTGAATTCTACCAAGCATTCAAGAAAGAATTAGTGCCAATCCTGCTCAAATTCTTCAAAAAATTGAGGAAGAGAGAAAGCTATCTAACTCATTCTATGAAGACAATATCACCCTAATACCAAAGTCAGACAAAGATAAGAAAAGAAAATCACAGATCAATTTCTCTAATGAAGATAGATGTAAAAATTCTCAACAAAATACTTGCAAATTGAATCCACCAGCACATTAAAATAATTATACACCATGACCAAGGAGATTTATTCCAGGTATGCAAGGATGGTTCAACCAAAGAAAATAAATTAATGTAATACACCATATCAATAAATCAAAGCAGAAAAACCACATGATCATCTCGATTGATACAGAAAAGGCGTCTGACAAAATTCAACATCCTTTCTTGATGAAAACCCTTCAAAAGATAGAAATAGAAGGGAACTTCCTCAAAACAATAAAGGGAATATATGAAAAACCCACAGCTAACTTCAGCCTTAATGGGAAAAGACTGAAAGCTTTCCCTCTAAGATCAGGAACAAGACAAGGATGCCTACTATCACCACTATTATTGCACTAGATGTTCTAGCCAGAGCAATCAGACAAGAAAAAGAAATACAAGGCATCCAAATTGAAAAGGAAGAAGTAAAACTTTCACTGTTTACAGATGATATGCTATTACATGTCGAAAACCCCCCAAAAATCCACAGCAAAGCTACTAGAGATAATAAATGAGCACAGCAAAGTGGCAGGGTACAAGATCAACACTCCAAAATCAGCAGCGTTTTTATACAGTAGTAATGAGCAATCTGGGAAGGAAATGGAGAAAAAATTTCCATTTACAATAGCAACCAAAAGAATAAAATATTTAGTAATAAGTTTAACTAAGGATACAAAAGACCTATACAAAGAAAACTATAAGAAATTGCTAAAAGACTTAAATAAATGGAAGGGAATACCATGTTCACCGACTGGAAGACTAAATATACTTAAGATGTCAATTCTATCCAAATTGATTTATATATTCAATGCAATACCAATTAAAATCCCAAAAGCTTACTTTGCAGACACAGAAAAACCAATAACAAAATTAATTTGGAAGGGAAAGATGCCCCGAATAGCTAAAAATGTCTTTAGAAAGAAAAACGAAGTGGGAGGTCTCATATTATGAAACTACAGTAGTCAAAACAGCATGGTACTGGCATAAAGATAAATATACTGACCAATGGAATCAAACAGAGTGTTTTGATATAGACCCTCTCATCAATGAACAAATGATCTTTGATAAGGTGGTCAAGCCAACCCACCTGGGACAGAGCAGCCTCTTCAATGAGTGGTGCTTGGAAAACTGGATTTCCATAAGCAAAAGAATGAAAGAGGATCCATATCTCACACCCTATACAAAAATTAAGTCGTTAAACATTAGAGATAACACCATAAAGCTTTTAAATGTAGGGAAATATCATAAAAACTTGTTATAGGAGATGGTTTCTTAGATCTTACTCCAAAAGCATGAGCACTGAAGAAAGAAATAGATAAATGAGAACTCCTCAAAATTAAACACTTTTGTGCATCAAAGAACTTTGTCAAGAAAGTAAAAAGGCAGCCTATGCAATAGGAGACAATATTTGGAAATCACATATCAGATAAGGGTCTAGTATCCAGAATGTATAAAGAGATTCTTCAACTCAACAACAAAAGAAAAACAACCCAATTAATAAATGGGCAAAAGACATGAATAGACACTTCATGTCTATTACAATACAATACAATAGCCAAATACAAATGGCTATAAGGCACATGAAAAGATGCTCAACTTCACTGGCTATTAGGGAGATGCAAATCAAAACCACAATGAGATGTTATCTGTCACCTACTAGAATGGCCATTATCAAAACAACAGAAAATGACAAGTGTTGGAGAGGATGGGGAGAAAGAGGCACACTTATCCACTGTAGTTGTAGCTGGGAATGTAAAATGATACAACTGCTCTAGAAGGCAGTTTCGCTGTTCCTCAGGAAGCTAAGTCTAGAACTACCATATGATCCAGCAATTCAACTACTAGGTATACATTCAGAGGATCTGAGGGGAAGGACACAAATGGATATTTGCACACCGATGTTTATAGGACCATTATTTAAGATTGCCAAGAGATGGAAACAGCCAAAATGTCCATCAATGGATGAGTGTCCAAACAAGCTGTGGTATAGACATATGATGAAATGTTACACAGACATAAGACAGAATAAAGTCATGAAGCATGTAACAATGTGGATGAAACTTGAGTATATTATGTTGAGTGAAATTAGCCCGAAACAAAAGGACAAATACTGTATGGTCTCACTTTATGAACTAACATTAATGAGTGAACTTGGAGAATTGAAATTAAGAACACAGGTGATCAGGAGATAGATATAGGGTAGAGATTGGGCAATTGGTGTGGAAGGAATACAGATGTGCAACAGGACTGACTGTAAAAATTCAGAAATGGATAGCACAATACTACCTGATTACAGCACAATAATATATGTACAGAATGAAGATGAATGTGGTATGATAGAGGGAGAAGGGCTGGGGACACATATGAAACCAGAAGGAAAGATAGAGGTTGGGGACTGAGATGGTATAATTTAAGAATGCCTAGAGTGGACAATGATGGTGACTAAATATACAAAGGAAAAAATATTTTTGCATGAGGGAGAACAAATGAATGTCAATATTGCAGGGTGCTGAAAATAGATGGTATTTTGAAAAAAGTACAATCAATGCAAGCTAGGGTCTATAGCCAACAATAACACTGTAATGTGCTTCCACTGAATGCAACAAAGGCATTGTGCCAAAACTAAATGTCAATATGTGGGGGACATGGCGAAGGGGTATGGATTTTTTGTGGAATAAAAGGAAATATCTTCAGATGGATTATGGTGGCAAGGCATGTTTATACTACTTAGATTGGATTGTATGATGTGTAAATAAAACTGTTTAAAAATGAACAGAGAGAAATTAGTGCTAGAGAAAATGCAGACAAAGAGATGTACCTGTTCACTGTCAGTAGGGAAACTAAGAGGTGCAGCCCCTTGGAGGGCAGTGTGGTGGTTCCACAGGAGGCTAGGGGTGGAACTGCTATATGATCCTGCAATTCCACTGCTCAATATATACTTTGAGGAACTCAGTGTGGGACATAAATGGACATTTGCACACTTGTGTCTACGGTGGCAGTGTTTGCAATCCACAATTGACGGAGGTATACTAAGGGTACAACGACTGAGGAACAGAAGGGGAAACCATGGTGTGTATATATATATATATACACACACAACGGACTACTGAGCAGCTGCAAGGAGGAATGAAGTTGTGAGGTATGTAACCAGATGAATGAACCTTAACTGTATGTTGAATGAGATGTCAGAAACAAAAAGACAAATATTATCATGCCTCACTCATATGGACTAACTACAAGATAAAAACTCAGTGAACAAAGTCAAGAGTATGGATTTTCAGGCTGGGGCCTACTGTAAAAGAGTCCTAGATCATAAGTTCTTGCAGCAGTCACATATATTCAGGAGTTGTAACTGTTATTTCTAAATTCTGAGAAACTGAGCTGTTTGTTTATAACCTAGTCGCTCCCCAAAACTTCGGGTATTTATGTGACACCTGAGACACCGAATTAGAGCTCTGAAGCTATGAAAGTCAGCAGTACCCCATACAGGAACTCTTTAAAAAGATGAAAAATGGATATGACTTCAGGTAGAGATGTGAGTGAAGCTGATCTGGACGGGTCTAAGGTAAATCAGAATAAAGGATGATATCATCCATATTTTAAAACAGAATAAAGAGTAAAGGATGATATTGTCCATATTTTAAAACTCCAACTTCCGTGTGAGACCAAAGGGAGAGATGTTTATTTAGTGCAGAATTTATATTTTGGGTAGTGAATTTCCTAATCTAACTTGTATGGTCAGTTTAGTTGAACACCATAAGCACATGGAATCTTGAACAGGACATGAGAATTTGTAGGTTTTTCCAGGTTAGTACGATGCCCCAATATATCCCAGAGTAATTTGGGCAGTGAATAAAGAAGTATTTGCAAGGTCCCCTTGGGATCCTGGGGAGAAAGGAGGAAATATTCATCTTCACCATTTGGAGAATTTCTGATATTCTCATAAGCAGTGGAGACAAACAAATCAATAGGCAGAGCCCTCGATCTTGGGGTTTGCCTGTATGAAAATTATTTCTCTAAAGGATAGGCTAAACCTACCTAAAATTAGGCCTAAGAGTCACCCCCAGAGAACCTCTTTTGTTGCTCACATGTGGCCTCTCTCTCTCTAAGCCAACACAGCAACTGAACTCATTGCCCTTCCTTTTATTTCTCTATAAAGAGAAGTTGATTAGTTTTTTTTTTAAAAAAAAAAAAAAAACAACAGCATGGTACTGGCACAAAGATAGAAGTATTGACCAATTGAATCGAATTGAGAGTACAGAGATCGATCACCAAATCTATGGCCAACTGACCTTCAACAAGGCCCCCAAATCCACTAAACTGGGACAGAATAATCTTTTCAATAAATGAGAATGGGAGCACTGGATAACAATAGCCAGAAGAATGAAAGCAGAACCCTACCTTCCACCCTATACAAAAAAATACCTGAAAGCGTATCAAAGATTCAAAGACCTAAATACAAAAGCCAATACCATAAAACTCCCAGAAGAAAAACTATGGAAACCTCTTCAAGACATAGTTATAAGAAGTAGTTTCTTAAACTTTACACCCAAAACACAAGCAATGACAGAAAAAGTAGATAAACAGGAACTCCCCAAATCAAATGCTTCTGTGATTCAAAAGACTATCAAAAAGTTAAGATGCAGCCAACTCAATGAAATATTTGTAAACCACATATTGGGAGAAAACATTTGTAAACTACATATTGGGAGAAAATATATGTAAACCACATATCAGATAAAGGCTTGATATCCTGTGTACATAAAAAATTATACAACTCAACAACAAAAGAAGAATACAATTATAAAATGGACAAAGGAAATGAACAGACATTTTTCTAAAGAGCAAATACAAAAAGTGCATGAAGAGGTGCTCATCTTCACTAGCTATTTGGGAAATGCAAATCAAGAGTAAAATGCGATATCATCTCACACCTATAAGACTAGTTGCTTTTAAACAAACAGAAAGCTACAAAATATTGGACAGGATGTGGAGAAATTGGAATATTTCATTGTTGGTGGGAATATAAAACGGTACAGCTGCCGTGGAAGACAGCTTGGCAGTTCCTCAGATAATTAGAGTTGCCCAATGTCTCACCAATACCAATACTTGGTATATACCCAGAAGAGCTGAAACCAGTGACACAAACAGACATTTGCACGCTGACATTCAGAGTGGCTCTATTCATAATTTCCAAAAGATGGAAACAATCCAAATGCCCATGAACAGACTAGAGGATAAACAAAATGTGGTATATACATGCAATGGAATATTATGTAGCAGTAAGAAGAAACAAGTTACTGAAGCATGCAACAACATGGATGAACCTTGAGGATATAATGCTGAGTGAAGTAAATCAGACACAAAAGGATAGATATTGTATGATCTCACTATTATAACTCTGGAAACATATAATCAGAGGTTTATAATGAAGAATATAGGGAACTCAGAGGTACATGGAAGCTAGAGATGGGTGAATGGTTACACAAGGAGGTTGAACTTGAATGTAAGGGAATAGCTATAAGTGATGGTAGTTCATTAGTGGGGTTATAAGTAACACTGTCATATTGAAGGTGAATATGATTAAAAGGGGTTGTATAGAGCCATGTTATCCCACAGATTAATTCTACAATTATAAATAAGTTCTTGCATGAACTACTTCGAAGATTTGATCTTGTACAAAGGGTCAATAACAGAGGGGTACAGTGTAAAACTACTATTGCATGCTATGGCCTATAATTAAGAGAAGACAGAAATACCATGGCTAAATAATTGGGGGAGGGATAAGAGATACGTAGAGGTTTAGATGAGATCTTTGGTGAGTTTGCGTTTATTGGTTCTTTGTTCTCTATGGACTACTGAAAATTGTCTAAAATTGAGAGTGCTGATGATTGTACAACTAAGAGACAATGTTGTAAGACACAGATTGGTTACTTTGAACATTATCCATGATGCCCAATAGATGGAGGAGGCTGAAGGGTAAAATGACTGGGAAGCAGAAACCGGAACTATGTTGTATACATACAATGGAACACTGGGCTGCTACAAAAAGGAAAGAAGTCATGAGGCATGAAATGACATGAATGGCCCTCGGGGACATTATGTTGTGTGAAATAAGTAAAAAAATAAAAGAACAACTATGGTATGGTCTCTTTTAGAAAATACTTACAAGAAAAGTGGAACCTAGATTGTAAACTCTTATAGCAGTCACACTTAGTCTGTAGTTGTAAGTGTATTTTTAGATTCTGAGATGCTGTGCTATGTACATATAAGCTGGTATTTCCCTGGAACTTAGGGTACTTCTGTGACACTTAAGACTCAGAGTTGGAGTTATGCAGCAATGCTACATACAATAACTGTTAAAGTAATTGAAAAAGAGATCAGGCTTCAATGAGAGATGAAAACAAAGCCAATATGACTGGGACTAAGTCAGAACACAGGGCAAAGGATGATATTATATGGATTCTAGAACTTCACCTACTGCATGAGACAGAAGGCAGAGAGGCTTACTGTTTTAGAACCTAAATTTTTCTGTAACACTGTTCTAGTTTGCACAAGCTACCAGAATGCGATATACCAGAAATGGAACGGCTTTTTAAAAAGGGAACTTAATAAGTTACAAATTTACAGTTCTAAGCCTATAAACATGTCCAACTAAGGCATCTAGGGAAAGATACCTTAATTCAAGGTAGGCTGACGGGTTATGAACACCTCTGTCAGCTGGGTAGTCACATGGCTAGCATCTGCTGGTCCCTTGCTCTGGGGTACATTGCTTTCAGTGTCTTTTCCTGTGGGGGTTCTTCACTTTGCTTCTCTGGGGCTGGCCTTTATCTGTTGGCTTCCCTTGTCTCTCTGCAGGTTCTGGCTTGCTTAACATCTCATGGCAATGTCTGCTGGGCTCCAAGCGTATCCAAACAACCGTGTTTCTGTTCACCAAGTGTTGGCATCTATGTCAGCTATGCTCTGAAGTTCCTGCCAGCTCTGTCATTTCTAACTCTCTCCAAAATTCTTCCTCTTTTAAAGGGTCCCAGTAAACTAATCAAGACCTACCTGGAATGGGTACAGTCACATCTCCATCTAATCAAAGGTCACACCCACAACTGGGGCACACAACATCTCCATAGGAGATAACCTAATCAAAAGTTTCCAACCTGCAGTATTAAATCAGGATTAAAAGAAACGGCTGCCACCTACAAGACTGAATCAGGATTAAAACATGGCTTTTCTAGGGTACATAATACTTTCAAACTGACACACACACAATCCAAATCAACCTGCCTGGAGAGCTCATTTAAACAACCCAAACACATGGAGTCCAGAAAGGGAACGAGGCCTTGTTATTATGTATAGCTTAACGTAATAACCAGGTACATCCCAGACTATGGTGGGCTAATAATTAAAAAGCATTGATAAAGTTCCTTGAGGGACCAGAGAAAAAATATGGAACTATTAAACTTTGCCACTTGGGAAACCCCTGGTACTCTCTCAAGCATCAGGAACTCACCAGTAAATAAACCATGCCCTTGTTTTTTTTTGTTTTTTTTTTTAATTTATTTTTTATTTATGATACATAACCACATACAACCACAAACATTCTTATTATATGATCATTCCATTCTTGTTATATAATCAATAACTCACATTATCATCAAATAGTTGTATATTCATCATCATGATCATTTCTTAGAACATCTGCATCAATTCAGAAAAAGAAAACAGAAAAAAATTCAAATATACCATACCCCTTACCCCTCCCCTTCACTGATCACCAGCATTTCAATCTACTAAATTTATTTTAACATTTGTCCCCCCTATTACTTATTTATTTTTAATCCATATGTTTTACTTGTCCATCGATAAGGTAGACAAAAGGAGCACCAGACACAAGGCTCTCACAACCACACAGTCACACTGAGACAGCCATATCATCATACAATTATCTTCAAGAAACATGGCCACCGGAGCACAGCTCCACATTTTCAGGCACTTCCCTCCAGCCTCTCCATTACACCTTAACTAAACAGGTGATATCTATTTAATGTGTATGAATAACCTCCAGATAACCTTTCTACTCTGCTTGGAACCTCTCAGCCACTGACACTTTATTTTGTCTCATTTCGCTCTTCCCCCTTTCGGTCAAGAAGGTTTTCTCAATCCCTTAATGCTGAGTTCCACCTCATTATAGGATTTCTGTCCCACGTTGCCAGGAAGGTCCCCCACGTAGAGAGGGGGAGGGCAGTGAGTCTGCTTGCTGTGTCGGCCGAGAGACAGAGAGGCCATATCTGAGCAAACTGACTCTTAGGCCTAATTTTAAGCAGGCTTAGGCTATCCTTTGCGGCATTAAGTTTCATATGAACAAACCCCAAGATTGGAGGCTTGGCCTATTGCTTTGGCTGTCCCCACTGCCTGTGAGAATATCAAGAATTCTCCACTTGGGGAAGTTGAATTTTCCCTCTTTCTCACCATTCCCCCTAGCATGCCCTTGTTTTTGAGATCTGTCCTTATGAAACTTATCTCTGTAACGAAAAGCTAAGCCTACCTATGATTAAATGGCTAAGAGTTACTTCTAGGAAGCCTCCTTTTTTTGCTCAGATTTGGCCTCTCCCTCTCTCTCTAAGCCAGACTGTGCAAGGAAAATCACCACCCTCCCCCCCACGTTCAGCAGTGAAAGTCTCCCTGACAATGCGGGACATACTGACCCCCAGTGATGATCCTGGCCCTGGCACTAAGGGATCAACAGTAACTTCCAGATCAAAAGAAGGAAAAGAAATGTAACAAAATAAAGCATCAGTGATTACAAGAGTTCAAACAAAAGTAGAGAGGTTATCCTGGGGACTACTCTTATGCAAGCTTCAGCTAGATCTTGCTAATTGCCATGGTTTACCAAACCCCAACCAACATCATTCCTGCTAACCACAAGTACCACCTAGGCCTTTAACTGACTCTATAAAAGTTTCATACACTAAGTTTACCTTCCAGAAACCCATAACCACCACAGTGTTCCTAGGCCAGTTAAGTCTTGAAACCCAGAGGGGACAGCTAATTTCATCCCCCAATCCTACATGGCCAACACACCTTTTCAACATGAAAAGTTATAACGGGCGTAGCCCAAAGATCCCTGAAGATTGGGAGAAGTTTCAATGGAAAAAGAGTTATAACAGAGAACAACAGAATTTAACAAATGAGTATAACTGCTGAATCACTATACTGACACTTCTTTTATGCTCCAGTCTTTTGGAAGAGCCAGAAGGAAACACCTGAAATTATGGAATGGTAACCCAAACCAAACTTTGAAATCTGTTGTGTAACTACCTGTTAAAATGTACTTTGAAAATTGCTTTTTTGTCTAAATATGCTATATTTTGCAATAAAAACTATTAAAATATACATACTTTTTTTTCAGATTATAAATTGGAAAATACAGAAAAGCAAAAGCCATGGAAATAAAATTGTCCATAATCATACCTTTCAGAGACAATCATAATCACTGTTAATGTTTTGGTGTAAAGCCCTATAATGCTGCCATGCTGGTCATCCTCTTCATGCTTATGATTACTATCTTAGCCTTCAAGTACTCTTTTGATGCTCTTGCCCCCATTTTTCCATAGCCTATTGTCAACACAGCTATTGGAATGATTCTACTAAAACCCAAGACAGATCATGTCCCTCTGTCCACTCAAAACCCTCCAATGGCTGCCATTTCACTTAAAGTAAAATCCAAAATCTTTGTAATTGTACCACTCTTTCTCCAATACTAACCTCTTTTCTGACCTTACCTTCTACTCTCTTCTTTTGCCACTTTTCCCTCTCTCACTAGTTTCAGTAATACTGGCCTTCTTGCTGTCCCCACACTCACTAAGCATGCTTCTGCCAGAGAACCTTTGCTTGCTGTTCTCGGTGCCTGGAAACCTATTTTCCAAAAAATTTGCATGGCTGCTCCCTTACTTCCTTATGTCTTTACTTCTCTGGGCCCTTCTTCCTTTATCCTGTCAAAAATTTGCCCTATCCCATGTTCTAGTGCCCTTTCCTGCTTTAATTTTCTCCTAGTATATTCAATTAAGTACAGTGTATATTTTATGCATTTATCCTATTTTTTTCCTACCTACCCTCCTTCCACTCCATGAAGGCTGAGAATTTTGCTGTCTACCACCCTGGTATATCTTCAGGGCCCAGAACAGGGCCTGCCTCTTAGTAGATGGATAAGTGAATATCTGCCAGAGTTTTTCTCTATGAGCACACACAAACTCAAGAAACCCACCCAGGACCAATCTGGCAAAGGGAAGTATCCTTCCTTTGTGTAAGTGGAACAGCATATTTATAATATGAGGTTCTTTAACAGCAGAGGATATTTTACTGTTTTCCACTGATATCCAGGACTTAGAATAAGGCCAGACATTTTGTAAGCACAGAGCCAACTGTTTTAAGTATTTGGAAAATTTCTCTCTGGACTTTCTATGAGATTGTAGAGCACTGTCTTAAGTCTCTTGATGCATCTTTTATCAACTTTCAATGGTGGATTTATTTATTAAAATAGCAAAATGTAATTCAGACATAGATCTGGTAAATAAAGGTAGATAACAGAGGAAGGTAATATGGTTTTTGTACAAAAAACCAGAGATGCAACTTATAAACTAGCTTTGCTTTCATTCAGATACCATAATCCCACAATTCTTGTCCTCTGTTCTATTCTTTTCTCCTGCATCTCAACCACTTCACTCTGAAGTCCCGTTCTAGCTCTGGCTATAGCGCGTGGGCCTGCACCATCATTGGTTTAGCACGTGTTATATGTGTCGACCCACTGTATGTCTAGAGGTACTGAAAGATTTTTATTTTTCATTAAAAGCCCTCAAAAGAAAAGGATATATTTGGGCTGAAAACTTAAGAGTGACAAGCAGGTAGATATTTAATGGAGTTTTGTAAAACTTTGATTTGAAGAATCCATAAGGTCTAGAATAGCTTTCCTGAGGGAAGAAAAAATTAGGAGTTAATTATTAACGATTAACTGTATTCAAAGGAAACTAGAAAAATTATTTCTATGTGAGTCTGTTCTAAATGTGTTCAGAGGGAAAGCTACTTGGAAAGTGCCCTATCAGAAAGCCGCAGTAACATGTCTAGATCCCATTAAGTTAGAATACACATATATAGCACTGGTGAGATAAAATATTCTCTACTGTGTTCTACCAAACAACTGATTTTTTTCAGATGGTTTTTATTCATAGTTTCTCAAAAGAAATAAAACAGAAAAAGCTAACAATCTCATCAAATGTACAGTTCAAAAATATTTTTTGGCAATTAACAAGTCCTAGGAAACAAAACCAGAGTTATGTTAAACCAGACAAATCAGTTACCACTGGCAAGTTTGTGGCACTAGTAAAATAAATTTAAAAATTAACTCTCTGGATCATATAAATATCTCTATAAAAATCTTGTCTTTTTTCAATCAGTAGAAAAGGCCTTTTTTCAGAAATTTTTAGAAAAATAACTTAATGGCTGTCTACAATGTGAGGTTAAATTGATTTTTTTTAAAGTACAGAGGTTACGTTTCCAAAAATCCTACGCCGATAAGTATGACACTTCAGGCAGACATTTCTAGCAGAAGATTTTCCCTCTCCTGTAACTGAGCTATCAAATTTCTGCCTTAACTAACGCAAAAATATCAAGTAGTGAGCAACCCAGGTTTATAAACATACTAGGTACAGGAAATGCAGCATTCATTCTGGACTTTCACAAAGCAGTAATATTCCAGGGAGCACAAAACCAATAATAACCTTATAAAAGGAAACAAAAACAAAAACACATTTCTTTTCTATGTAATTTTCACTAGAATCAGAGCAGCAAGGACTTTTGAAACTATGAAATGTCACTAACATCTATAATCAAATACAAGCATTAAATTTAAGAACTAAGAAATACACAAAAGAAATAATTGCTTAGCTCTAGCTATTGAACTGGGAGAATTTGGTCTGTGGAAACAGGGAGGCAGAGAAACCTGTCTTGGCACAAAGGAAAAGGGACTCTGAGGTAGATAACTGATCATACACAGTTGACCAGGCAAGTCCACAGTTTGAAAGTGATTTTTTTTTTTTAACTTTTAAAACTGTATAACAGAACATGTTAAAAAGCAAGGGGACAAAAGCAGTAATTTTCAAAGCACTCATCAACACATATAGGACAGATCCCAGAGTTTGATATGGGCTACCAATCTATCATCTCAGATTTCTCCTTCTAGCTGCTCCAGAACATTGGAGCATATTTTTTTAACATCACAATTGACTTATTTCCTTTTTTTGTGAAAAACAACATATATGCAAAAAAGCAATAGCAATTCTGGGAAAATGGCTAAATAGGGTAGATCGAGTTCAGCTCTGCTCCAAGAAAAAGTTAAAGAAGGGATGGGAGGGCGACTGAGATGGCAATTCAGGAGTTCAGCTGACCTGGGAGAGCCTTCTGCACCACTTAGGGTGGCCCTGGTTGCAGAGACTGAGGAACTGAAAGGCAGAGAACTGGAGCCTAACGCAGAAGCATGGAGCCCACAGGAGTGCACGGACAGGGAAATGGGGACTAGGAAGTAAGCCAATGCGTGTTCCTTGAACACACTACGCTCATCAGCACAGCCCCATGACCCATAACTCACCCCACACCCCACACAGCTAAACCCCATCACCTGCCCTCACTCCCCACGCTCCAAGCACCCTTGCCCCACCAAAATCCAGTGTGCATACCCGCCCCACATTCCCACTCCAAGTGCAGCCCAATCCATCTTTCCTGCACCCCTCTTGAGCACTACCTCCCCCTCCCTGCAGACTGCTGCCAATGCATAAAGGCTGCTGGTGCATACCTCCATACTCAAAGACTACACTCGATCCTCCCCCTCCCCTCCCCACCCCCACACACTGTGTTGCTCAGCCTCACACCACACACCCTGAGCTCTGGACATCAGTTTACAACACTCCTAGATCATGTGCTCAGTCCCCAGTCATGCCCCTCAGCTCTGGGAACATCAGTTGATGGCAGTTCTAGACCAGTGCATGTGCATGGCCCTCAATCATGCTTCCCAGCTCTGAGAAAGCACTGACCTGCACAGCTGGGTGACATATGCCCACAGCCCATGAAGGTATAACTTGACCTGCTGCCATAGCTCTGCACATGCGCACAAAGGACCCCACACTCTAGACCAGTACACACCAGGGTTATGCCCCTCAGACCTGTACACCTGTACAGCGACATCCTCCCTGGCTGCTGGGCACCCACAATCACAAACACCAGCGTAATATCCCCAACCTGTGCCTATACCTGTGCTGCAACGCATCACTACACTGTTGGGTCCCATCCCATACCCTGCATCCTGCCACACATCAACTCTGCAAACACAAGGCTTTAGACGACAGAAGGAAATCAACTCCCAAACTAAAGCAATCAAGACATTTACATGTGACAAAAGCAACAGATCACAAAGCATACCACAATGCAGACTGATATAGCTCAGCCTAACAACCAAATTAAAACACCAGAGGAGACAAAGATGTTGGAACAACTAATCACAGGTGTTCATAAAACTCTACTTAATAAAATAAGTGCGATGACTAATGACATAAAGAAGATAAAAAAGACAGTATAAGAGCATAAAGAGGAATTTGAAAGAATAAATAGAAAAATAACAGATATCACAGAGATTAAAGACTCTGTGGATCAAATAAAAAACATACTACAGGCACACAGCAGCAGCTCTGAAGAGACAGAAAAAAAGAAAAAGCAATATAGAGGACAGGATAACTGATTTCAAACACTCAAAACACAAATGGCAAAAAAGATGGAAAAATTTGAATTGGATCTCAAGGAAAGGATAGACAAAACAAAGCACACAAAAAATACAGAATCATTAGTGTTCCAGAAGGAGAAGACAGGAGTAAAGGGCTAGAAAGAGTAGTTGAGGATATGATGGGGATAATCTTCCTAAAAAAACGACATAACTATACCATCAAAGAAGCCAAATGAATTCCAAACAGAATAATTCCAAATAGGCCTTCCCCAAGACACAGAAACTTATCAGTGTGTCAAACGTTGAAGAGAATTCTGAAAGCAGCAAGAGAAAAACAATCTATTACATATAAGGGAAATCATTTAACACTGAGTTTAGACTACTCAACTGGCACCATGAAGGTGAAAAGGCAGTGGTGTGATATATTTAAAATCCTGAAGGAGAAAGAAATCTATTCAGTCAAGAATTCTGAACCCAGCCAAACTGTCCTTCAAACTGAGGGAGAAGTTAAAATTTTCACAGACAAACAAATCCTGAAAGAATCTGTCAACATGAGACTGAGCCTACAAGAAATACTAAAGGGAGTTCTCCCAGTTGAAAATAAAAGATAGGAGAGGGAGGTCTGGAGGAAGGCACAGAATTGAAGAGTACTAGATAAGGGTAACTTAAAGGATAAAAAAGAAAGAGGTAAAAGAATATGTATTTCTGACAAATAAAATAAAAAAGATGAGATGGTGGATTCAAGAAACACCTTTTCACTAATATATTTGAATGTTAATGGACTAAACTTACAATTAAAGATACAGATTGGCAGAATAGATTAAGAAATATAATCCAGATATATGCTGCTTACAAGAGACTCATTTTAGACACAAAGATACAAATAGCTTGAAAGTGAAAGGATGGAAAAAGATTTTCTACGCCAAGTTGCAACCAAAAGAAAGCAAGAGGAACTATATTAATATCAGATGAAATAGACTTTAAATGTAAAGACATCATAAGAGGCAAAGAAGGACACTATATATTAATTAAAGGGGCAATTTACCAAGAAGATTTAACAATCATATATGTATATGCTCTCAATCAAAGAGCTACAAAGTACATAAGACAGACATTGGCAAAATTGAAAGGAGTGACAGATGTTTCAACAATAACAGTAGGAGACATCAATATACCACACTCCTTTATAGATAGAACCACCAGACAGAAGATCAAGGAAATAGAGAAGTTAAACAACTTGATAAATGAATTAGACCTAACAGGCATATATAGGTCACTGCACCCCAAAACACAAGGATATACATTCTTCTCTAGTGCTCATGGAACATTCTCCATGAGCATTTTTTGTGTTGGGGCACAAAACAGGTCTTTATAAATTTTAAAATATTGAAATTATTCAAAGCATTTTCTCTGATCACAATGGAATAAAGCTGGATCTAAATAACCACCAAATTTTTTAAGAGTGGGTTATTTCATCTCCATATATTTTACATGAAATGGACAAATTCCTGGAAACACTCAAACAAGCTATACTGATTCAAGAAGAAATAGAAGATCTCAACAAACCAATAACAAGTAAAGGGATTCAACAAACCAATCAAAAGTAAAGAGATTCAATCAGTCACCAAAAACCTTCCTACAGATGGGCAATGGAGGTTCAGTGGCAGAGTTATTGACTGCCATACTGGAGACCAAGGTTCAGTTCCCAGTGCCTGCCCATGTAAAAAAATAATAATAATTAAAAAAAAAAATCTTCCTACAATGAAAAGCTCAGGGCCAGATGGCTTCACAGGGGAATTTTATCAAGCATTTCAAAAAGAACTAACATCAATCCTGCTCAAACTTTTCCAAAACATTGAGGAAAAAGGAACTCTACATAACTCATTTTATGAAGCTAATTATCATTTTAACACCAAAACCAGGTAAAGATGGTATAAGAAAGGAAAACTACAGGCTAATCTTCCTAATGAACACAGATGCAAAAATTCTCAATAAAATATTAGCAAATTGAATCCAACAACACATTAAAAGAATTACACACAACAACTAAGTGGCATTTATACAAGGAATGCAAGGATGATTCAACATAAGAAAATCAATTAATGTAATATAGCACATCAACAAATCAAAACAGAAAAATCACATGATCATCTCGATTGACGCTGAAAAAGCTTTCAACAAAATTCAACATCCTTTTCTGATGAAAATACTCCAAAATATAGGAATCAAAGGGTAACTACCTCAATATGATAAAGGGAATATATGAGTCCACTGGAGTGCATGGATGGGAGTTGGGACTAGGCATTTACAGCAGTCCTCAAACCGCACATGCGCACGGCCCTCAGTCACACTTCCTAGCTCTGAGAAAGTGTGGACCTGCACTGCCAGATCACATCTGACCCCAATCCACGAAGGCATAACACTGACCTGCTGCCACAGGTCTATGAATGCAGACAAAGGGCCCTGTACCCAAGACCAGCATACACCAGGGTTACACCCTGCAGACTGGTGTGCCTGCACAACTACATCCTTCCTGGCTGCTGGGCGCCCACGTTCACAAGCATCAGCATAACATCCCCAACCTGCGCCTACACCTGCCCTGAAACAAATCACCACACTTTTGTGCCCCACCCCGTACCCTGCTCCCTACTGCACATCCATCCTGCAAACACAAGGCCTTAGACTAGTGAAAGAAGTCAACTCCCAAAGTAAATCAATCAAGATATTTACATGTCATGAAAACAGTAGAAGATCACTAAGCACCTCACAATGCCGGCAGATATAGCCCTGCCTAACGACCGAATTAAAACACCAGAGGAGACACAGACATTGGAACAACTAATCAAAGATGCTCATACAACTCTACTTAATAAGATAATCGGGATGGCAAATGACATAAAGGAGATAAAGAAGACAGGAGAAGAGCATAAAGAAGAATTTGAAAGAATAACTAGAAAAATAGTGGATATCACAAAGATTAAAGACTGTTGACCAAACATGACTGCTTGAGATCCCTGCAGATAAGCTGCAGTTGCATTGTGGTATATGACCTACTTTGCAGAGGGAAACAAAACTGTTTGCTTTAATAAACAAAGTGCTCATCAATTATTTTAAAAAGAAAAATTTTCTCCAGAGCCTCCTTAGATTTCCATAGAGGCAGATAATTTCATTTGGGTAAAATGCTTGGCTCTCAGGCAGAGCCATATATTTCAATTACAAAAGCTGATTTGTAAGAAAAAGTTTATTTTACACAAGTACATTCTGAATGCTGAGTAAACTCCAGAAGGGTAAGAAATGGCACTTTTTAGCTTGCTTCACATAGCATCCATGCAAAGGTGGCTAACTTAAGTGTTTTTATGCAATAATTAAGAGAAGTAAGTTTTGAAGGGCAACTTGTATTCCCAAGCCTAGCAGAGATGTCTGTACAGAGGAAGTCTATAGAGAAAGCCAGTTGAATATGGAATCAATCACTGATGTCCTCAGGCTTTGGAGCACTCTGCCAATTTTATAGGGAGCCAACAAGAGAACCCGGCAATATTAACTGGCATACCAATGGTATTGAGAAAATACGTCAGTCACAAAATACTCATTCTCCTGTGAATGAAGAAATTCACAAAATAGAAGAGATAGGTATTTCCAACCAGAACCAAACAGAGATAAGTCAAATTCTATTCTAAAAGAAGACTTTTGGAATGTTTGGAGGGAGGTAATTATATGGAAATTTTTAAATATATTTAGATAATGGTTAGCATCTGTAATATATATGTATATGGAAAAAAACTGTAACAAAGGCAATGAGTTCCTTATAGAAGAAAGATTCTACAATATTAGGAGAAAATATGGAAAGAACATTTCAAATCCTGGCTATTCAATGCTTTTCTTCTTCTTCTTTTACCCTATCATTACTCAAAAGCAAAGTATATATTTGTTCTCCACTGCCTAGCTTTTGAAGAAAGGGGAGAGATATAAGTGATAAATTTCAGTGTATTTTTCTATTCATACAGCAAAATCAACATTTGTTAAAATTTGCTATATCATCTTCCCCTTAAGATTGTTGCCTGCTACTTAAACTAAGAAAGTATCACTATCAAAACTTCAAAATTTATCCAATTTGAATTTGACAAACTTCAAAATTTGTCAATTTTGAATATTTCAAAATTCTCCTTTAAAAAGAATTCTGAGGATTCGTTTAATAAATTTAGTCTTCTAAAAAATTACAAAAGATTAAAAAACTCCTTAAAATTCATATACACTATATGAATAGACACAAATTTTTTCCCACAAATGGGATCATACTATACATATAGTTCCCAACTTACTGTTTTCAATTTACCACATTTCATTAACTTTCTTTAAATGTTGACTGTAATATGTATAAATAGTCCCTGAGATAAGCAGAATTTCATGATGTGTTGCTAAACTCCCCTGCCCTCTTCCCCTCTCTTATCATTTCTCTTCCCTCATCCCTGGAACTGTGACTATGAAGGATTTCATTCATATGATTAGATTATACTATATGGCATGGCTGACCTTAAGATAATATCAAGATGAACCAGACCTAATGACAAGTGTCCTTTAAAAGCTAAGTTTTCTCCCAGCAGTTGCAGAAAAGGAAAGCATGAGAAGGATTCACTGTGTGGTGGTAGGGTGAAGATGGAGGGAGCTACATACGAAAGAATGTGGGTGGCTTTTAGAAGGGGAAAACAGTTCCCAGTTGACAGTCAGCAAGAAAATGGGGACTTCAGGGCGGGCCATGGTGGCTCAGTAGGCGGAGTTTCTGCCTACCATGCCAGAGACCCAGGTTCGATTCCTGGTGCCTGCCCATGCTAAAAATAAATAAATAAATAAATAAAAATAAATGGGGACTTCAGTACTACAACTACAAATAACTGAATTCTGCCAATAAGTTTGGAAGTGAACTTTTCCCTAGGGCTTCCAGATGAGAGCTTAGCCCAACTGAAACTCTGATTTCAGCCTTATGAAAGCCTGAGCAGAGAACCCAGTTATACCTTGTTGGGATTCTGCCTTATGTAACTGTGAGCTAATGAAAGGATATTGCTTTAATCCACTAAATTTGTGGTAATTTCTTACATAGTAGAAAATGAACACAATGCGTGTCTCTCCTCTTTCACATAGTTTTTAAAGGTTATACTATTATTTAGTCATCTCTCTACTAATGGACAATTAGACTACCTTCAGGTATTTGCTACTGCAAAAATAACATACTCATACATATGAGAACAAATTTATTGGTCTCAAGTTCTTCACAGTATATGTATACATTTATAAAATGTGTTCCAGGTAGTTTTTACTATTTACTTTTTTTAATAGTAAAATAGATTTACCTGTGTCTTTTTTTAATTGATTAGCCTTGTAAATTATATGTCTTTTCAAGTTTTCTTTTTTTCAGAGAACTTTTATTTGTCCCATTTTTTTCTTTAAATTCATTATTTTCTTCCTTCTACTTTAAGTTTATTTTTTCTTCTTCTAGTATCATAAGCTGACAACTTAATTCATTTTTTTTTTATCTTTGCCAATAACCTGGGTTGTTGACAAGTACAGGATCCACATGGAGGAAGAACTCAGCAAAATCTAGGGGCACAGGAAAGCCTCCAAATGCTGAAAGACTTCCAGGTAATATTTTGACACTGCCTCATGAAGGCCAGTATTTGGAAGCTGTGCTGGTTTGAAATGATGTGTGTACCCTAGAAAAGCCATGTTTTAATCCTAATCCCATTTTATAAAGGCAGCCGTTTCTTCTAATCCCTATTCAGTATTGAATGTTTGAAACTGTAATTAGATCATCTCCCTGGAGATGTGATTTAATCAAGAGTGGCTGTTAAACTGGATTAGCTGGAGGGGTGTCTCCACCCATTTAGGTGGGTCTTGATTAGTCTCTGGAGTCCTATAAAAGAAGAAACATTCTGGAGAAAGAAGAGATTCAGAGAGAGCAGAGCAGAACAACATAGCCATGAGAAGCAGAGTCCACCAGCCAGCGACCTTTGGAGATGAAGAAGGAACACATCTCCAGGGGAGCTTCATGAAACAGGCAGCCAAGAGAAGAAGCTATCAGATGACACCGTGCTCACCATGTGCCCTTCCAGATGAGAGAGGAACCCTGACCGTGTTCGCCATGTGCCCTTCCACTTGAGAGAGAAACCCTGAACTTCACTGGCCTTCTTGAACCAAGGTATCTTTCCCTGGATGCCTTTGATTGCACATTTCTATAGACTTGTTTTAATTGGGACATTTTCTTGGCCTTAGAACTGGAAACTAGCAACTTATTAAATTCCCCTTTTTAAAAGCCATCCTGTTTCTGGTATAATGCATTCCGGCAGCTAACAGACTAGAACAGAAGCATTTAAAGGAACAACTGTAACATGGCTCTACAATAAGGGCAATGTAATGTGCTCTGTCAATGGCAGGCCCTGACCTCATCTAAGGTACGTCTGACTCTAAGGTGGATATGGGGGTCTGAGGGTTTCCTCTATGAATGCTTTTATTTTTTTAATTTAGATTTTAATCTTATATATGTGCAGAGATCTTAAAAAGTCAAATAGTTTAAGAGTCTTACAACAAAGAGCTACCATCCCCTGGCCAACAAATCCCTCACCTTTCATTTCATTTCCCACTTTCCTGAAGCAAAATTTTCAACCTTTTAAAGCAGATTCTTTTTGGATTTGCCTCTATATCTCTAAGATTATGCCACTGTTATTGCTTCTTGGTATTTCAGTTTTAGACATTATCTACTAATTTTGCACTGTGGAAAGTATTTAGCAATTTTTCAACCTCCTCCGGCCCCTCTCTACCACACACATATATTTCCACCCTCCTATTTTTATTTTCTCATAATATCATAATTTTGGTTACATCTGTATTCACTGTTTATATAAAATGACTGTTCACACTATTCACAATTGAGCTATGAGGTATATTACAAGTACATGAGTACTTTCCCTTTCCTGAAGAACATTTTGTTACCCCTTGTGGTAGTTAGATTCAGGTGTCAACTTGGCTAGGTGAATGTGCCTAGCTCTACTGCTATGAACGTGAGCTAATGGCAGCATGTGAACCTCATCTGTTGCTGATTACATCTGCAGTTGGCTGGGAGGTGTGTCTGCTGCAATGAATGACTTTTGACTTAATTGGCTGGTGCTTAAATGAGAGAGCTTAAGGTAGCACAGTCAAAGCAGCTCAGCATATCTCATCTCAGCACTGGCAGCTCAGCCCAGGCCTTTGGAGATGCAGAAAGGAATCACCCCAGGGAAAGTTGTTGGAACCCAGAGGTCTGGAGAGGCCAGCAGAGATTACCCTGAGCCTTCCCACATAAGAAAAAAGAACCTCAGATGAAAGTTAGCTGCCTTTCCTCTGAAGGACTAATGAAATAAATCCCCTTTTATTAAAAGCCAATCCATCTCTGGTGTGTTGCATTCCAGCAGCTAGCAAACTAGAACACCCCTAAAAATAGCCCTTTTAGTATTTGCCTAGAGAGGTAATCTTCATTAACTCAACCCACACATTCCTTTAGTTACGTAAATCTCCTGTAGTTTCAATACATTTAATTAACCAGGTATTATACTAGCTTCTTCTTTTTGAAGATGCCTCTGACCTGTTCGAATCCTGACCAGTTAATTGAGGCCTGTTTCTCAGAAGACATCTGGAGCTTTCTTTTCACCATCATCCAAAGATAGCCTTTGTCTTTCTTTTGTGTTGCTTTCCCTGTTTCCTAGATTCCAAGTCCTTTTCTTTTTAAATTTATGCTTTTATTTTGGTAGATCACATCTTCCAACAGCTTCCAGAGAAAGAGAATTTGAGAAGTATGCTTCTAACTTTGCATGTCTGAAAGTGTCTTTATTCTACCTTTACATTGATGTAATAGTTTGGTTGGGTAAACAGTTCTAAGTTAGAATAGTTTTTCCTCAGAATTTTGAAGGTCACAGATGACTGTCTTCTATCACTCATGGTGGCTGCATAGATTCTTGATCCTTAGTATGAACCCTGTTTTATTCTCTTTTGAAGCATGTACAGTATCTGTCATCAGTGATTTGAAATTTAGGGGTGATGTGCTTTGATGTGAATATATTTCTTATACAATGTCCTGGTATTTTATGAGCCTTTAACTTCATCTTTAACTGTTCTGTGAAATTTTCTTTAATTACTTCATGGATGATTTCCTTCCCTCATTTTCTTTATTTTTCCTCTCGGTTACTCCTATTACTCAGAGCCGGATCTTCTGGACTGGGTCACTAATAAGCTGTCATTTTCTTCATTAATTTTGTTCCATTTTATAACGGATATTTATTCTCTTTTTGCTTTTAAGATTTTCTCTTTGGCTTTTCACAGTTTATTATATGTCTAGGTATAGATATTCATAAAACCATTCTCTTGGGGGTTCACTGAACTACTTGGATATATAATTGTTTTCAAACAAATTTGGGAAGTTTCAGTCATTATTTCTTAAAACGTCTTTTTCTGTCCCTTCCAAATCTTCTGAACTGACAAATGCCTTCTGGGTCAAAGATGATTCACATAACAGATTGACATTTCTGGATCTTGTTTTCTGGATAGTGGCTAATTATTTCTCCCCATCTTTTTTTTAATAACTTTTTTATTGCACAGTATAACATATACACAAAGCAAACAAATAAAAAAAAAAGCAATAATTTTCAAAGCACTCTTTAACTGGTTTAAGTGGTTACAGGACAGAGCCCAGAGTTTGTCACGGGCTACCATACAATCCTCTCATATTTTTCCTTCTAGCTACTACAGATTATAGGAGGCTAGAGGGCTTAAACGTTCTTTGATCATCACAATCAACTTTTTTCCTTCTTTTTTGTGCAAAATAACATACATACACAAAAGCCATAAAATTTCAAGCACAGCACCACAATTAGTTGTAGAACATATTTCAGAGTTTAACATGGGTTACAATTTCACAATTGCAGGTTTTTACTTCTAGCTGCTCTAAAATACTGGAGACTAAAAGAGATATCCACTTAATGATTTAGCACTCATATTCATTTGTTAAATCCTATCTTCTATGTATAATTCCACCATCATCTTTGATCATTCCAAACCTCTCTTTAGGGTTGTTTGGGACATGGCAATTCTAAATTTTTCATATTGGAAGGGTCTGTCACTAATATGGGGTAGGGACATGGAACTATCTGATGTTCTGGAGAGGCTGGGTTAGGTTTCAGGACTTATCTGGACCAGGGAGCCATCAGGACGTTGTAGGTTTCTGGAAAGTTACTCCAGTGCATGAAACCCCCGTGGAATCTTATATATTGCCCTAGGTGTTCTTTAAGATTGGCTGGAATGGTCATGGTTGGGGGTTGGCAGGTTATGATAGGTAGCAAGGTCTACCTGAAGCATGCATAAGAGCAACCTGCAGAGTGGCCTCTCAACCCTATATGAACTCTGTCTGCCACTGATAGTTAATATTAATTACACCTCTTTTCCTCGTTTTGGTCAGGATGGAATTGTTGATCCCATGGTGCCATGTCTGGATTCATCCCTGAGAGTCATCTCCCATGTCGCCAGGGAGACTTTCACCACTGGATGTCAAGTCCCACATGGGGGGAGGGTAATGATTTCACTTGCAGAGTTGGGCTTAGAGAGACTGAGGCCACATCTGAGCAACAACAAAGGTCCTCCAGAAGTAACTCTTAGACGTGTCTATAGGTAGTCTAAGCTTCTCTGCTACTACATAAGTTTCACAAGAGTAAGCCTCATGATTGAGGACATGTACTATTGATTTGGGTGTCCCTAAATTTGACACAGTATCAGGGGATTCCCTGATAGTAAGGTTTAATAGTTCATATTCTTTCTCCAGACCCTCAGGGGACTTTGCCAATACTTTTTAATTATCTGCTTAATATACTTTACGTTGCTTCCAGGCATTACAATAATCTATACAGGATTAAAGGACCTCTTTCTTATTCTGTGCTCCCTGTGTTTCGGTTGTTCAAATGAGCTATACAGATAGGTTGAATTAGATCATGCACAACAGAAAATTTCAGTTCTAGATCAAATAAACCCTTCTCCCATTGGTCTCAAAGAGTAAGTGTGGTTCTAAAATATAGACACTCTTCTTTACCCCTATGTTCTAAATTACTTTAACACCAACCTGCTCGGCTTCGTTCTTTTCTCTAAATATCAGGTTATATATATATAACAGCCTCTCAAAATCCAGAAATAATAATCACCACTCTGGACTCAAAAGCTCTAAAAAGCTTATAACTAGGCCCCCGTTTTTTTATAAGCATTTTCTAAAGGTGGTCATACCATTGTTCTTCTTTTGTTCCTCGCTTATTTTGTCTCATCAAACATCCCACATATTCATTCACATAATTGCATGCCTCACGACTTTGTTTCTTTTTGTAGCAACTCAACCTTCATTCATAAGTATACACTATCGTGTTCCAATCTTCTCTGTCAGTATATCCTTCAGCCATGTGCATTCATCAGGCATCATGTACAAGGCAGAAAGTCCACAGTCCATCAACATTCTCAATTTTAGATAATTTCATTGTTCCCAAGAGAAAGGAAACCAATCAACACACCCTCACCAAATAGTAAAACTAAACCTCTTAACTCTTGTCCCTCACCCCATTATTTAACTCTGTGGTTGCTGTGATAGTGCTGATGGTATACTTCTGAACATAGCACATAGCATGCAGAAGCAGTTTTACCCCTGTACCCTGGATTTAAACACTCTTTATACAATAATCATATCTTAGAAGTAATTCTTACGAGAACTCATGCATATCTCTAATGTGAATCAGTGGGACCCACAGGTCTATACAACCCCTTTCAATCTTGTTCATCTTCAACATGGCAATATTACTTCTAGACCCACTTAGAGAATCACCTTCGCTCCTATCTATTTCCTTATATTGGAGTGCAACCTTATTAGCTAACAGTTCACCCATCTTTAGCCTCTATGTATCTCTAAGTCCCCTATATTCTGTTTTATAAGCCTCTGATCATACCTTTATGCTGGTCATAGAAGTGGAATCATACAGTATCTATCCTTCTGTATCTGGCTACTTTCACTCAGTATTATGTCCTCAAGGCTCATCCATCTTGTCATGTACTTCAGGACATCATCTTGTCTTACTGCTGTATAATATTCCATCATATGTATATACCACATTTTGTTCATTCACTCATCTGTTGATGTGCATTTGGTTTGTTTCCATCCTTTGGTGATTGTGAATAATGCTGCTATGAGCATCGGTGAGCAAATGTCTGTTGGTGTCATTGCTTTCAGCTTTTCTGGGTATATACCAAGCAATACTATTGCTGGGTCATAGGGCAACTCAATATTTAGTTTCCTAAGGAACCGCCTAATAGTCTTCCTTAGTGGCTGCACCATTATACATTCCCACCAGCACTGCATAAATGTCCCAGTTTCTCTACATCCTCTCCAAAATTTAGTTTCCTGTTTATTAGCAGGCATTCTTATAGGTGTGACACGGTATCTCATTGTAGTCTTGATCTGCATTTCCCTCATAGCCAGTGAAAATGAGCATCTCTTCATGTGCCTTTGAGCCATCTGTATTTGCTCTTCAGAAAAATGCCTATTCATATCTTTAGCCCATTTTATAATTGCGTTGTTTGTTCTTTTGTTGTTCAGTTGTATGAATTCTTTCAATATACAGGAAATCAAAACTTTGTCCGATATGTGATTTTCAAATATTTTCTCCCACTGAGTTGGCTACCTCTTCATCTTTTTGACAAAGTCTTTTGAGGTGCAGAAGCATTTGATTTCGAAGAGTTCACATTTATTTTTTCTTTTGTTGCTTGTACTTTGGGTGTAAAGTTTAAGAAGCTACACAGGTCTTGAAGATGTTTCCCTACATTTTCTTCTAGAAGCTTTACAGTGTTAGTTCTTACATTTAGGTGTTTGATCCACTTTGAGGTAATTATTTTGTCTGGTGTAAGATAGAGGGGTCTTCTTTCATTCTCTTGGCTATTGATATCCAGCTCTTCTATGCCCAATTATTGAAAAGATTATTTTGTCCCAGTTTAGAGGATCTGGGGGCCTTGTCAAAAAACAGTTGACCATAGATCTGGTGGTCTATTTCTGCACTCTCAATTTGATTCCATCGGTCAATGCTTCTGACTTTGTGCCAGTACCATGCTGTTTTGAACACTGTGGCTTTTTAATGTGGCTTAAGGTCAGGGAGTGTTAATCCTCTCACTTTGTTCTTCTTTTTTTTAGGATGCTCATAGCTATTCAGGGTCTCCTTACCTTCCAGATGAATTTGGTAGTTAGCTTTTCCAAATCTTCAAATTAGTATGTTGGAATTATATTGGTACTCTGTTGAATCTGTAGATCAATTTGGGGAGAACTGACATCTTAACTATATTTAGCCTTCCTATCCATGAGTAGGGAATGTCTTTCCACCTATTTAGATCTCCTTTGGTTTCTTTTAGCAACGTTATGTAGTTTTCTGTGTACAAGTCCTTTACGTCCCTAGTTAAGTTTATTTCTAAGTATATGATTCTTTCAGTTGCTATTTTGAATGGAAGTTTTTCCTTAACTGACTCCCCAGCTAGCTCACTGCTTGTGTACAGAAATGTTGCTGATTTTTGCACATTAATTTTATATCCTGCCACCCTGCTGAATTTGTTTATTAGCTCAAGTAAGTTAGCTGTAGATTCCTCAGGATCTTCCAAGTATAGCATCATATCATCTGCAGATACTTCTTTTTACTTCTTCCTGTCCAATTTGGATACCTTTTATTTCTTTGTCCTGCCTGATTGCTCTAGCTAGAACTTCTAGCACAATGTTGAATAATAGTGGTGACAGTGGGTATCTTTGTCTTGCTCCTGGTATTAGGGGAAAGCTTTCAGTCTCTCTCCATTGAGTACGATGCTGGCTATTGGTTTTTTCACGTATTCCCTTTATCATATTGAGGTAGTTATCTTTGAGTCTTATCTTTTGGAATGTTTTTTATCAGAAAAGGATGCTGAATTTTGTTGAATGCTTTTTCAGCATCCATCGAGATGATCATGTGATTTTTCTCTTTCGATTTGTTAATATGCTGTATTACATTAATTGGTTTTCTTGTGTTGAAGCATCCTTGCATTTCTGGTATACACTCCACTCAGCTGTGGTGTGTAATTCTTTTGATGTGCTGTTGGATTCGATTTGCTAATATTTTACTAAGAACTTTTGCATCTATGTTCATTAGACAGACTGGCCTGTAGTTTTCCTTTCTTATAACATCTTTACCCTGTTTTGGTGTTAGGTAGAGTTCCTTTTTCCTCAGTTGTTTGGAAAAGTTTGAGCAGGATTGGTGTTACTTCTTTCTGGAATGTTTGATAAAATTCCCCTGGGAAGCCATCTGGCCCTGGGCTTTTCTTTACAGGAAGATTTTTGGTGACTAGTTGAATCTTTTTACCTGTGATTGGTTTGCTGATATCTTCTATTTCTTTCTCAGTCAGAGTAGCTTGTTTGTGTGTCTGCAGGAATTTGTCCATTTCATCTAAGTTGTCTGGTTTGTTGGTATATGGTTGTTCACAGTATCCTCTCATGATTTCTTTTATTTCTTCAGGGTCTATGGTAGTGCACCCCTTCTCATTTCTGGTTTTGTTTAGTGCATCCTCTCCTTTTTCTCTGTCAGTCTTGCTAGTGGCCCATCAATTTTACTGATCTTCTCCAAGAACCAACTTTTGGTTTTATTAATTCTTTCTATTGTTCTCCCATTCATTTATCTCTGCTTTAATCTTTGTTATTTCTCTTCTCCTATTTGCTTTGGTGTTAGTTTGCTGTTCTTTCTCATGTTCCTCCAGATGTGCTGTTAAATCCTTGATTTTCACTCTTTCTTGTTTTTTAATACAGGCATTTAAGGCAATAAATTTCCCTCTCAGCCCAGCCTTTGCTGTATCCCGTAAGTCTGCTAAGTTGTATTCTCATTTTCATTCATCTCCCAATAGCTACTGATTTCTCTATCAATTTCTTCTTTGACCCACTGTTTTTTTTAGAGTGTATTATTTAATCTCCATATATTTGTGAATGTTCTTGTTCTTTGGTGGTTATTGAGACCCAGCTTCATCCCATTGTAATCAGAGAAAGTGCTTTGAATAATTTCATATTTTTAAATTTATAAAGACCTGTTTTGTGCCCCAGCATATGATCTATCCTGGAGAATGTTCCACGAGCAGTAGAGAAGAATGTATAACTTTGTGCTGTGGAGTGCAATGACCTATATATATCTGCTAGGTCTAATTCATGTATCAAGTTATTTAACTTCTCTACTTCCTCATTGATCTTCTATCTGGTTGTTCTATCCATAGAGGAGAATGGTGTATTGAAGTCTCCGACTATTATTGTTGAAACATCTATCACTCCCTTCAGTTTTGCCAATGTCTTTCTCATGTACTTTGGAGCTCCTTCACTGGGAGTATAAACATTTATGATTGTTATATCTTCTTGCTGAATTGACTCTTTAATTAGTACACAGTCTCTTATGATGACTTTACATTTAAAGTCTATTTTGTCTGATATTAGATTAGCTATTCCTGCTTTCTTTGGTTACAACTTGCATGGAACATCTTTTTCCATCCTTTCACTTTCAATGTATTTGTATCCTTGTGTAAGATGAGTCTCCTGTAACCAGCATATAGCTGGATTATGTTTCTTAATCCATTCTGGCAATCTGTATCTTTTAATTGGTAAATTTAGTCCATTAACATTCAAAGTTATTACTGAAAAGGCATTTCTTGATTCCACCATCTTATCTTTTTTATTTTGTCAGATCTATGTACTCTTTTCCCTCTTTGTCTTTGTATTCTTTAAATTACCCTTAGTGGTACTCTTCAATCCTCTGCCCTCCTCCAGACCTCCTTCTCCTGTCTTTTTTCTTCAGCCAGCAGAACTCCTTTTAGTATTTATTATAGGGCCAGTCTCTTGTTGACAAATTCTTTCAGGACTTCTTTGTCTGTGAAAACTTTAATATCTCTCTCAATTTTGAAGGACAGTTTGGCTAAGTACAGAATTCTTGGTTGGAAGTCTTTCTCTTACAGAATCTTGAATATATCATACCACTGCCTTCTCGCCTCCAGGGAGCTAGTTGAGTAGTCTGAACTCAGTCTTATTTGGTTTCCCTTGTATGTAGTAGATTGTTTTTCTCTTGCCGCTTTCAGGATTTTCTGCTTCTTTTCAAAATTTGACAGACTGATTAGTATTGCCTTGGGGAAGGCCTATATGCATTTATTCTGTCTGGAGTTCTTTGGGCTTCTGAGACTTAAGTATTTATGTCCTTTATGATGGTTGGGAAGTTTTCCCCCATTATAGCCTCAACTACTCTTCCTTAACTCCTCTCTTCTCCTTCTGGGACACCAATCATTCTTATATTTGTATGCTTTGTTTTGTCTATCATTTCCTTGAGTTCCAATTCAATTTTTTCCATCTTTTTTGCCATCTGCTATTTTGAGTCTTCAAAGTAAATTATCCTATCCTCTACATCACTTTTCTTTCTTCTCTCTCTTCAAATCTGGTATTGCGTGCCTCTAGTATGTTTTGTATTTGGTCAACAGAGTCTTTAATCTCAGTAATTTCCACTATTTTTCTATTTACTCTTTCAAATTCCTCCTTGTGCTCTTCTACTATCTTCTTTATCTCCTTTATGTCATTTGCTACCCCATTTATTAAGTAGAGTTGCATGAACATCTTTGATTTGTTGTTCCAACATGTGTCTCCTCTGGTGTTTTAACTGGTCATTTGGCAGGGCTATATCTGTCTGAGTTGTGATATGATTAGCAATCTTCTGCTTTGTTGCATATAAATATCTTGATTGATTTGCTTTGGGAGTTGATTTCTTTCAGTAGTCTAAGGTCTTGTGTTTGAGAGATGGTTTACAGCAGAGAGCAGGGCATGGGGCAGGCACTCGGTGTGGTGATTTGTTTCAGGGCAGGTATAGATAGATGCAGGTTGGGGATACTACACTGATGCTTGTGAACATGGGCACCCAGCAGCCGCGGAGGATGTAGCTGTGTGGGCGCACTGGTCTGGGGGATGTAACCCTGGTGTGCGCTGGTCCAACACACGGGGCCCTTTGTGTGCATGTGTAGAGCTGCGGCAGCAGGTGGGCGTTTGCCTTAGAGGATTGGAAGCAGATGTGACCCAGCTGAACAGGTCAGCACCTTCTCAGAGCTGGGAAGTGTGGCTGAGGGCCGAGCACATGCGTGGTTCTAGGAC